>CABFWB010000653.1:179865-194767 GCA_902151455.1 Timema bartmani | reverse complement strand
TTTTTTAGCACCACGTCTTACTGTCCGTTCGGGCTACACATTAATTATGTTGATGGTTTTAAGGATGAGGAAAGTTATATTTAAAGGAAGTGTACCCGCATTTGCGTAAAGGGAGAGTGGAAAATTGTTTAGAAAAAACCACCCTCAGTACACCCGACCGATATTAGAACCACAATCTCCCCGTCATCGGCAGTCTAGTCTACTACGACAGTGATGCCTTAGACCATGTGACCACCGAAGTGGCTGTGTGCTATTCAAATGTTAATAATAGGATCTTTAAATGACAACTTTACGAATGTTAAGAATTAATAGCCAGAGCTATTATTTATGCTTATTAGTGGGGATTACTCCACCTAGATATCATATTCTGAAAATTGAAAAATGACACCTGGACACGGGAATCGAAGCCAGAGTTCCCGGGTTCGATTCCCGTGTCCAGGTGTCATTTTTCAATTTTCAGTTTACGAATGTTGTTTGTGCCTGTAATTCCCATGAATCTTTATTAAGGACTAGGGAAGAATTTAAGATTTGACTATAGAAACACCTTCAGTGCTCCTATTTTTTAGGGTAATTGGTTCAAACGTTGGATGAAAATTTGTTTATGTAATTGCATGTAGCACATAGGTGGTTCGAATTCCATTCAACATTTATACATTAGTTCCCAAAGTTCCAAGGGCCTCAGCTACGGTCAAGATAGTTGAGGCCTTGTGTTTCTGACATTGAACAACAATTTCTGAAATTCAGAGTGTAGTGCAATTCCAAGAACTAATAAGTAATAACCCTTATCTTGTTAAGTTCTGAAAAACTTATATTTTAAAACTAGTATGTTAGGAGATTAAATATGCGTATCCCGAATGCCAAATGAAATACGACCACTAAGTTCGAATAATATTAATACAAAATGAATTTATTCTAAACATTATTAGTGGAATTCATTTTAAATACAACTTTAAAAAAAAGTTCTGTCAATATTAGAGGATGATTCGCTCGCCAAAGGCCCCAAAGCTTTTGTAAATATAATCGCCATTTATTTATAGTTCTTTGTGACCTTGCCTTAATCAGTATGCATTACGCACACTTTCTTAATCTTACATACTCGTATTCCTCATGTCAAAGAGAGCTGCCAAAAATTCGATAATACATCCTTATCGTGCGTGTGTGTCATATGCTCAAGAATTGCCCCCGATGGTCCATGAAAAATGTGTGCGGTTTTGTTTATGGTTTCAAGATTTTTACTATTAAGAATCCTGGGATTTTGGACCTTACTTGATTTACGGTTAGTATAATACTGCTCGTCTGGGCTACAACAATCGTAATCTAGTAGTAGAAAGATTAGCCAGTACTAATGTGCCACTATCCAGGGCACTCCCGAATGTACTAATCGAACATCCTTTCCGTCGAAGCTCTTTACATGTCCCGATGAGATGAGATGAGGGTGATAGTATGAGGATGATAGTGAGTATGATGGTGATAGTGAGTATGAGGGTGATAGTATGAGGATGATAGCGAGTATGATGGTGTGGAACCAGTGGAAACACTAAAAACTAAATTAAGCCTTATTAACAAAACCCTGGTGACCGTTTGGGTGACTACCCTTTCGGGAAAAATACCCAAGGTACCAGCCGGGAATCGAAGCCGAGACCCCTAGGTTCGTAACCAGGTGCACTGACCCCTACGCCACGGGGCTGGTTGGTTTACGGATGAATCATGGTGTAATGTGAATGGCCACATGAAATCTCAAAAAACACGTTTATGGATGGGCACAAGACAATTCTCATGCAATGCACACACAGCCTCACATTCGAGAAAATCGATCGGAGTGTGGTATGGTGTGGTGTGACTNTTTTTTTTTTTACGAATCATTACCACAGAAGTCTACCTGGGAATTATTTAGTGGGTTTTTAAATCAGTTAAAAGATGATGAACGAACAAGTCACACCTCAAATGTCAGTCTGAGAGAAACTGAAAGTTTTTTGGAGACCAAGTAATCTCAAAAGAATCTTTGGCCACCAAAAAGATCTCCAGATTTAACACCACTTGATTTAATTCTGTGAGGGCTATTGAAGGAAAGCCCGAACAATCGCAGTCTTCAAAGAAGCTACACTGGATATCATCTGAGAGGGAACTGCATGTTTACGATTGGCAAATAGCGTTGTCATTCTCTTTTTACGTGTGGTCAATCTTTACTTAAATATAAGGGAAATTTGGCAACTCTGGTTCGTCAATGTGGCCAGTAGATCCTTTCCACCACAGTACACCCACCATCTTCTGCCAGAAAGGGAAGAGAGCAGATTTGGCAACAGTTAACCGAGAGAGAGAACGAAGATAAATTGTTTCTCCATCAGACCTGACAGAAGTGATATGGGGTGTATATGCCAAGATATTACAGCCATTACTGAGGACACTTTAAGAAAAGCATTCCAAAATTTCGAGGATCAAGTGTAAAAGTGCCTAAATGCCGAAGAGGACCATTTTCAGCATCAGCTGTGAGCAGGTCCTGTTTCACAAGGTCGAAGGCTTATATGTATGTACAGTTTCATAACAAACTATATATAGATTGAGATTAACTTGACACAAGTTTGGGACCTCTAGAGAGAAAATCACCCTGTATATTGTTTATTAGTAAATATAAATGCCAATGATAATTGTTAGTGGCTTGTCCTTAGTTCACTCTAGGACAAACACAATAACCTGAACCCAGGCCGATAATATACCATATAGTGAGCAGGACAAACTTAATTCCTCAATATTATATTTCCGGTCACAATGGGAATCGAACCCGGAGCCTTTTAGATCAATTGTCAGACGTGGCATCGACTAAGCAAAGGTGTCCCACAAAAATTATCTAGATTTAACCTGTATTGCAATATTTAAGTATTCAGGAGGTCCCAAGTGCGAGTGGTTATTTACCGAGGAAGAAGCGTGGAGATGATCCTCTGAGCCTCCTCTGGCGGGGGCGGGAAGTCCACCATGTCCGGCGCTGGGGGCGGTTCAGGGGGCGGGTCGGGGGCCGGGGGAAGTTCCTCGTCGGGCACAGGCCGGAAACTCAGGGCGAACTTGGCCCTGCGACCGTTCATGCTCATGTATCCGTCGTCCTCTGACTGGTGTCCGAGAGAGGGGCTCTCGTCGTCCGGGGTGCTGCTGGAGGCGGGGGGAGGGGTGGGGGCGGGGACGGGGACAGCCACCTCCCCAGACAGGTTGCCGTTCTCCAGGTCGTCAAACTCTGAGAGCACGCGGTCCAGGAGCTCCAGAGAGCGCTGCACCTCATCGCCTCTGGAACCAGAACATTGACTCTTCATTAGCCCCGCCACTCAGAGCTGGACAGGTACAGTCTGATTTACACAGGAAACCCGTTATTTGAAAATAGTAATAATGTTTTCCGGGTGGGTTATCAAATAACACATTATACTATTATAGTACGGTAATATAATTGTTGTTTTAATCGTGATTGCAGAATGTTGAATGTAACGTTTATTAAATATATAGATATCTGCAAAAAACCTCTTAAAATAAAATTGTAAACAACAATTCACATTAAACTCTACCTACACGTCTATATTTTGAAATGATAAAACCCACTTTTAGAGTGTGGGTGGCTTGACCGATGCTACTAACGGGATCCGTTCACGCCGTTATGTCGCCTGTAGATGTGACCCTAGACAACCAGCAAGGTAGAGCTGTTCTGCGGGAAGACTATCTTGACAGGTCTCACCACAACTTTTGCGTTATTCAAATTCAGCAAAGCTCAAACACAAATATTTAAGACCTTAATGTTTATACAAGTTATCAACGGATTATCTTAGTTTGAGTGTATGACATAAAACAACAACCCATCATTGAGGGTGGGGGAGGGGGTGAGATTGTGATAAATTTTAAGGCCGTCGTCAGTTTTCCAGCCAGACTTTACAAAAAAATACAAACACTACCGATTGAAAGAAGCTGGCATTTAAAAACAAACGAAAAGATTATACTAGTTAGGATATTGAAATATTATATTGGTACATTTTATTATTGGAATAAAGGTATTTACGATTGAAAATATACACCAGTGTTAAAACTGGTATAAGATCCATTAACTGTATATGGGAGTTGATTACTTACAAATTATGGAATGTTTCAAATAATAGTTACTTTAAAAAAACAACTTAAATCGCGTCTTACGCGTCAACGAACATGTGATAATAACTACCCTCTAATGGGTTCGGATTTGGAAGAAAGCATTTTAGAGGTAGTCTACCCGTATTTGCGTGGAAGGAGAGTGGGGAACCATTTAGGAAAAAACACTCTCACCGGAGAGTAGTTCGAAACCCTATATCCCCGTCATCAGCAGGCCCAAATTGTATTGTCATTTGCATTTTCCTCTTCCCCTGTTTGTTCTTCTACTGCCGGACAGCTCCACCCAGTAACGTTATAGCTCCACTTAGTTTCTAGCGTTTATGAATTTCTGCCCAATTATTTTAACACCTTAAGTACTAACAACCTTGTAAAAATCCCAATTGTAAATTGTAATAGTAAGGTAGTTATACAAGGAAACCCGTGCTTGTTTCCAGAGAACCCCCCCCCCCCAGTTCATTAACAACCTTTTAAAAATCCCAATTGTAAATTGTAATAGTAAGGTAGTTATACAAGGAAACCCGTGCTAGTTTTCAGAGAACCCCTCCCCCCTCCCAGTTCATTAACAACCTTTTAAAAATCCCAATTGTAAATTGTAATAGTAAGGTAGTTATACAAGGAAACCCGTGCTTGTTTCCAGAGAAACCCCCCTTTCCCCTCCCCTCCAGTTCATATGCAGGAGGGTTATTCTACAAGCTAATTCTGTTTGTTTGGCGATGTCTTGGGGAGGGGGGGAGAGAAGATGTAACTTTGTCGAATCGATGAAGATATTTTGCAGTCAGAGCCGTCATATCGCTAGCGCTCACTTCTGTGTGTTTGCGGATGTGATGGGAATGTGATTAGAACAATGGGTGGGGGTGAGGGGCGGAGGGAGGGAGATGATCTTGGCTTATTTCCTGAATCCCTCCACACGAGTGCGCAGAGAGCAGATTGTCGTGACAAGCGTCACGACGCCCGAACAGACAGGGGCAACAAGGGCTTAAATGCAAACATTCGAGATCACCTTCAGGTTTGTTCCTGTTGCACAAAATACTTGTTTCCTGAATATTTTGTAAGCGACCGGCAAATTTATACCTTGATTTTCTTATAAATGGACATTTGAAGACCCTTTTATAAAATACAAACATATTTTTTTGCGGTCAACGTTGATAAAATTTGCTAAATTATTAGTGTTATTTAATAGGTTTTGACAGTCGAACCTGGATAAGCGAGATTTCAAGGAGCCGGGAAAATTTTCTCGCTTATAGAGGTTTCTGACTTCACGCCGGTTTTTCACTTATTAAGGTTCAGGAGCGGCCTCTCTGACTTACAGAGGTATAAGAAAACATGGGAAACAGGGTGAGGAATGCGCCACACACCTCCCTCAGCAATCGACACTTATCAACTAATTCGCCTTTGTTTACTAATGCAGACCTGACCCCTTGTATGGAAACAAAGCACCAAGCGTGTGTTTGTGTGACCTGTCAAAACACTCACAATCGCGTTGCATTTCCTGGAAGACACTCTCACTTATAGATTTTAGGAGGTAGAAAATGATGGGGCCTGGCGATTAGCCTCACTTATAGAGTTTTCTCGCTTATCCAGGTTCGACTGTACTAAGTGATAGCCGCAGGGTGCATGAATATGTGAAAGTAGATCTAGTAGCTTTTCCTCACTGTCAAATAATATGTCCATTATTAATAAAATGGTGTTATAGCTGCCCAGTAGACATAAAAAGTATTGTATAGCTTAACAAAGTTTTACGGGTTATTGACCATTAAGGTGGGGATGCAGGGAACATGATAAAAGGCCAGTGTATTTGCAGTTTTTATAGTAAAACATTTTTGGTCAACGTGAATAAAATATTTCTTCTACACAAACGTATAGTTTAATCTTCTAAATACGATGATTTCAACAGTTATTGACTATTTTTCATGTGGAGAGCGGCTTTAGACGAGAAACTTTTTAAATGAAGAGAAAAGGTTGCCATTCAATTCCAAGACACCCTCGGCGGATATTCAAGAAATGTTGAGCTCATCACGTGAAGAAAATTATAAACTCTGTGTATGTGCTGAAGCAATATTTTTCAACCTTCCCGTCAAAGGTGACCTAGTGAAATGACAGTTTAACGCTATATACAGTCCGGCCATCGGTGGGAATTCGTTCTCTTACCAAAAGAAAGAGCAGGGGTTAGCTCTATTGGGCATTTTCACATTTACCGACAGCGACACCAACACGACACGAGGACACATTAAATGACGGGCGGGAAGATGCGACTTTCCTGTTTTGTTTAAGCCTGCTCCTGACGCACTACCACGGCGTGTATGGTCTTTAATAATAGTCAAAATGGCTGCAGTTAACAAATAATATTTGCTCTATTTGTTATATTTAAGACGCAAGAGACTAGGGCTTGTGCATAAAAGACGGTTTTGGGTGTACCCGGTTATAAAAGTAAAATATTTAGAGGGCACATAACAGATCTATCAAAGTTACCTCATCATACTTAAAATTGGCCATACTATTTTATTAATAATACATATATGCCTAGTTCACAACAAAATGTGTATGCACACGTAGCAAACATAAGGCTGTGTGGCAAACTGTCGCCGGATCTACTGGGGCGACGACATGTCGGTGAGTGTGAAAGCATTCCATAAGTTAACCTAAGATTTCGTGAACACTGGTGTCGGTGTCGGTGTCGTGTCGGTGTCTTGTCGGTAAATGGGAAGACGCCCATTATCCATGAATGTATTTAAGCTATACGTATTTTATTATTACTTTGGTGTAATATTTCTGTGTTCATTCTAGTGCTAATGCTTAGTTTTTTAGTACCGCACCTTACTACCCGTTCAGGTTATATGCTTATGCACTAATAACGCTGATGTTTTTAAAGATTATTAAGGCTATATTTAGACGAAGTGTACTCGCATTTGTGTGGAAAACTATCTTTTAAAACCATCCTCAGCATACCCGACCAAGACTCGAACATTGATCTCCCTGTAGTAAGCAGTCTAGTCTACTGCGAGAGTAGCACCTTAGACTATGCGGCCACCGAATAAGGTTAGTTCTCGTTAATTAATATTTGTTAGTTGAGTATTTTTAAATGAATTGCACCGTTTATCATGTATTTTACCACCTACATTGAATTTCTGACCAGTCCGGTTCCCTTCTCGAACAAAACACAGCTGCTGTATCACCTAGTGGCAACAACAAACACTATTATTACACAAGATGCAGCAAACACCCCGAGGAAGAAATAAACTGACTCCTGGCCTAGGCTATCCGCCTTGAATTACACAAATTAGGTTAAGAATATTTACCAGCACTTGCGTGGGAAGAGAGTGGGAAACCATTTAGATAAAACCATCTTCAGTACACCCAACAGGGATTCGAACTCCAACCTCCCCTTTCCCGGCAATTTATTATTTTGCGTGAGTGACTCCTCTTAGACCTCTGTGACAACCAATGCGGGTTTGAGAAAGAAATGTATCAGTATTCATCTGTGATGGACTGGGGTGGGGGGCGAAGAAGTCATTTTTAATGCGGCTAGTGAAGATCAACCTCAGCGTCTATGTTGGGCCTCAGTACTAACACCCTCTTGGTCCCTGCTGATACCTACCACCAAGGGATGGAACACGACACGAGCCAGTCTCGATGAACTTGCCTGTTGAGTCGTTGTTGCTCGAGTGCCTGCAATCGTAAAGGAGTCCGCAACAACCCTCTAGCCCTGAAGGGCCAAAGAGACGCCATACACAAGGGTCGTGATTGTTACTGGGGCAGGCTGGTTCCATTCCACAACAATATGAGCGGATGATACAATTTTATATTTTCAATTTGGTCTGGCCATTTATAGCGCAAGTAAAATATCAGTAATGGAATTAAAGATAAAGTCTTGTAGGCTTCATAAAACTCGATAAGGTCACATCCACAAACGCTTCAAGGTTGCAAACATGATGTGTGAAGACAACATATATACAGGTTGTTCGGAAACTCATATCCCAAACTCCACATATAGCTTGTTTGAACCAAAAGTAATACAAAATCCCTGTACACTTACATCCGGAAACCAATGCTAATACCATTAAATTGTATTCAAAGTTTCAGCGTACAGCGCCGGGAAAGCAAAGTTGTTCAAGCATGCATGTACAACAAGTTGCATAGGAGTTAGGCGTGTGGCACTGCACATGTAATAATGGCAAGCCCTTTCTGTTATGTAGGACCGTTAATGATGATCCTCAGAACGTATTCACATTTATAGATGGACTAGTGTATTGTTTACTATTAATTGTGGTATGTTCTACTGCCATGCTCCAAGATGTCGTCAAGGAGTGCAGTGCAACGCACCTAGCTCCTATGCAACCTGTTGTACACGCATGCTTGAATAGCTGTGCTCTCCCGGCGCTGTACGCAGACACTTTGGACACAATTTAATGGTATTAGCATAGTTTTCCGGATGTAAGTGTATAAGGGTTTTGTATTACTTTTAGTTCAAACAAGCTATATGTGCAGTTGGGGCTATGAGTTTCCAAACACCCTATATATAATTTAAGAAAGTAGGCGATTATAACAAAGTCCTAACCCACAAATAGCCAATGGATTAGAATGAGGGTATGTGTTTAAAAATAAACACTTTAGAAGTGAGACTAAATCACAGTTCTTGAATTTATATTAAATTTAGAGGAATGATAGAATCACTCTTAAGAAATAAATTGACTAACACTTCAGAAGTGAAACTAAATCATGGTTCTTGAATTTATATTAAATTTAGAGGAATGATAGAATCACTCTTAAGAATTATCATTAATGGGATATGCGGAGGTCCCATTTTAAATGCGAAGCGAAGTCGAAGCCAATCTTGAAACATGTGAAGAAAATACGAAGCCTAAGTCAAAGATAAAGTTTTTGTTGTCACATAACACTACTTTTAATTGGTAAATTGTCCATTAAGTAAATCTGGGAAAAAATAAAGGTCTAAAGAAATAAACAAAGCACAATTTATTTTTTATGCTATTAATTTAATTAATATTAATTATTTAACTTCTGTATCAAAAACGTACTCGTTAATTTTCTCACTAATGAACGCATTTGGAAGTTAGAAAACGTAACTAGATCTATTTTCACATATACGTTAAGTCATGTTATCTGAAGCGTTAACTTTTGATATATATTATATATTTTTTCCATTTATTTGAAAGTTGACTTTCTGAACCGACTGATTATATCAGCATACGAGAATTTCTATGAGCTAGAACGAAAGGAACTACTAATTTTGCCGGGAATGGGATTTTCACATATTTTCCAGGGTTCTTTTACATGCCACAATCAACAAGTGCCAGACGGCTTTATTTTCCCTCTAAAGAAGGTTGCGTTACGAATTTTTATCGCTAAAGAAAACTCCGTCGATCCAGCTGGGTTTGAACCCACGAACTTCGGCTCATGAGGCGATCACTTTACCCTAAGACCACCGATATCAACTGGAGATACTATCAATACCTATAAAATAACATAATAATATACTAAAATATTATCAATGTTGACCGTAAAAATATGTTTGTATTTTCTAAAAGGTCGTTAGTAATGAAACTTTGACTGTACTGTGGCCTTCAAACGTTGCTAAGCTCCTCAATAAACCGGCGACGTGCGTCTGAAGTCCAACCCAACCCCCCGCAGCGCTAGTCTACTAAAGTACGAGAGTGTGAATATGCTTACATCACGCATTTACATAATATTTCAATGAGATAAGAGAAATCCAGTCCTCCCTAACAAGAGAAAACATAGCTCGAGTTTCCTGGAAGATTGTTTTGTGTAGCTTTTTTTTTTTAAAAGAAGAAAAAACCTTTTAGAATAATTGCTCTTGTTAAACTAAAACGGACACATTTTGTTTTAATATAGAAAGATGGCGTGTTCAATATAAGAAATGAGAACCGCGTTTCCAATTCAAAATGTGCATACAATAACTCTTTTGTACAGTCACATTCAAGAGATACCCACTTCGGTGGTCGCATGGTCTTAAGTCATCACTCTTGCAATAGAATGGACTGCCGCTGGCGGAAATATCGGAGTTAGAATCCTGTTTGGGTGTAGTGAGAGGGGTTTTCCTAAATTATTTTCCACTCTGCCCTTACGTAAATGTGGGCAACCTTCCTTTAAATTCAACCTTCCTCATCCCTAACACATGGGCGTAATTAGTACATATGCGTGTAGCCCGAACGAGTATTAAAACGCAGTGGTAGGGAAAAAAAAATCTTTAGAAGTGAAAAGACCAAACATAGCTGCAGTATTAAATAATAAATACTTAACAAACCTCAAGAAATGCAATGAAAAATTTGCAAATTGAAATGATTGAAAATCGAAATTATTTTGGCAAAAGCGATATTTATCTTGCAATAAAAAACATCCTGCACTCATTTAAACAAACAATGTCAATCTACAAAGTTAGTATGTGCTTGACCATCAGTCAAAGTGTATATGTTAACCTTAAACTATATTCATATTTTTAAAATTATCGGGCTATTTTTGCCAATTAAATTATTTAACTCCAATTTACATAGAAAAGAAAAGTTACTAGATCTATTCTCACGTCAACTCATTGATATGTAGCGTTCACTTATTAGCAATAAAATACCAATACAATTATATTAATTATTATATAGTATTATCAAAGTTGACAAGCAAAAAAAGTTTGTGTTTTCTAAAATACCTTTATTAAGGAAATTGGACTGTAGTTGCAGAAAAGACCAAAATAACAAAAAGTTAACCTTGTTTAAAAATGTATCTGGAGTGTTTATTTCCTTTCATAGAAGAATATATCCCAAAGCTGTGATTGATATTGGCAAGTGGCGACATAGGAGAATATGATCCCTCCCAATGAAAAGGTTGATGTTTGCTCATTGGATGATCAAATCAGCGTTGACCAGAAAAGTCAATGACTCAAGGTTAAGAGCGGTGCTTCCTTACCTGGGTAAATGGTGAAATAAGAAGAAAATAAGAAGAAAGTCAAGAAATAGAATGCGTGCACTACGAAACGATGAAAAGGTCATAGTGAAGGAATAATGAGGTAAAGGAAAGAAATCTAAGGAGTATAGTAAGGAAATAAGGACAAAAATAATAATATAATGAGAGGTGAAAGAAAGGAAATATTATTTAGGAAAAAAGAGAGAGGGAGGGAAATATATTAATTAAGAAGATTTATGGAATAAATAAACATCATAATAATGCTACATACAGGGTAACTAAAGTCTGTTCAGCGTAGGAATTGTTTTCTGAAAGGCCTTTTCCCCTACCAGAAAGCTATTATATAGTAGGATTTTGTTAGGAAAAAAGACCTTTCAGAGAGTCATTCCTACCGTGAATGCAGTATATGTAGTTAGCGCATCTGTCTAGTGTGTTAAGGGTCTAAGGTTCGATTCCTGGTAAGGCTGAAAAGTGTATCATTAGTTAATTTGCAGTTTCACCCTGGACAGTAATGAGTTTATTATTGAGTAACTGGGTGCTGTGTCTATTCTAAAACGAGATCAATTTGAAATTTTAAGTTAAGATACAACATATTCTCATAAAGTGCACATTTAATAACCCTAATCAAAAACTATTCCCGACGAAATCTTTGTTCTTTGTCAAAATAAATAACTTGATACCTAGAATGATAATGATTATTCACGAGCTAATACTCCAACCTGCTTTGTTAAGACTTATCTCACTTTTAATAGAGCGATGGGCGATGAGTTCATTGTTTAGAACAAAATCAATATAATATATTAATTAAATTTACTATTACATCCTTCTCAAAAACCTAATGCTTTAAATATGTATAAAAAAATAGTTGTATTGTAATCCACCTCTCCTCAAGTATTAATTGCAACTTGACCTGAAATAAGTTTTATTTGAAACACTATAAAGTTTAATAAATAAACAAAACTATTTTTAATTTAGTTCAATTGTAAGATAATAGTGTCAAGTTCGCGTCCTCTCGAATACAAACGGTACAAAATATTGATCATATTTTAATAAAATTATTAATTTCACAAACACAATTTGAGGTTGTGCCAAAAATTGTGCAGAGGATGCGTCCATTAATAAAAGTCTAAGCTTTAAAGTTTTGAATGAGGTCACAGTCATTTTTTTGGAACGATCTTTCACTACAGAAGATTAATGGTTCTAAAAAAAGAATGTAATCATCACAAGATACAAACAAGTTATTTTAATAAAACGATTAAATGTTGTCTTATTTTCATAAACAACTCAAAATTAGTAGAAACATGTCGTTTACATTAAATGAATGTCCCTAAAATGTACAGTAAAATAATTTGCTGAGTAGTCTTAATCATATTTCGCCCACTAAGTTTTTTCTTCTAAATCAAAATATATGAAACATGTTTTAAAAAAAATTGTTCTGTGAGTTCCTACGTATCAGAAAGTCAAGACTTACTTCACAATGTAATATTGAATAGAAGAAGTGTTTGGAGCAGGAAGGAGACGAGACTTCCTGTAACCCCCCCCCCCAGTGTTTGATGTCCAGCGGGGGACAAGGGGTGCGCAGCGTGGCCATGTTTGATGTCCAGCGGTGGACAAGGGGTGCGCAGCGTGGCCATGTTTGATGTCCAGCGGTGGACAAGGGGTGCGCAGCGTGGCCATGTTTGACCGTTTAAATTGAAGAGCAATGTCTCAGTTTTCTTCACGCGTTATATTATTACTAACAGAACTTTACTTTCAAACTATTGTTTTAATCTTATTTAAAAGAATAATATTTTAACTGATCTTATTCGTTAAAGCTATACTAAAAATGTTCAACATTTCAAAGGGCCTAAATGTATGATGATTGTAAGTACAGTTTTGCCGTTAAAAATACTCCATTTCTTTATCTAATAAAAAATATGTCCTTTTATTTTTTATAGCAATTACTTTTATTGAGGTTCAAAATTAATTTTAATTGCACATGTGAGTACATGAACAAAAGCGTATTATTATTATTATTATTATTACTACTAGAGGTATTTAAAGTTCACTTTCTGAACCGACACACGAGAATTTCTATAAGCGAGAGCGAAAGAGCCTACCAATTTTGCCAGGAAAGGTATTTTAAAATACCTTCCAGGTTTTTTTTTAAATGCCACAATCGACATGGGACCAACGGCTTTACTTCCCCTCCGAAGGAAGTTGTGCTACAGGGTTTTATCGCTCAAGAAAAACCCCTCGACCCTGGCTGTGTTTGAAAGCACGAGCATTTTACCACCAATACCACCGAGGTTGACCAGTCAGTCTCGTCTTGTATGGTTTATCGGTATCGGGTCGAATCCCAATTGGGTGTACTTTGGTGTTTTTTCCTAAGATCATTTCGAATTTATCTCCTCGAAATTGTGGGTACCTACCTTAAAATGTTAACTTTCTCATCCCTATTCTATAAAAGAGACGTATGCAATTTTAGCTCAGTTGGTAGTGTGTCTGCCTACAGCACTCAGGATCCCGGGTTCGATGCCAAACTTAGTCAAATTATTTATCATTAGTGAAATGTACGTTCCCCCTTTCACAGTGATGAGTTAATGACCGAGGACTGGATGTTGTGTGTGTTCTATATTCAAGTTAGTTTGTAAGTCATGCGCTAAAAAAGTTGGTTCAGAAAGTGCACGTTAAATACATAAAAAATATATTAGTGGAAAAATATGGAGACAGCCTGGACGAGGAGTACGTGAAACAAATCTTTAGACACTCAAAAAGTAACAATAAGTTATAAAATAATAAGATTGAAAGTAACTAAAATAAGTTTTTTAAACAAAAACTAGAAAAAATTAATTCCGGAAATAGGATAGACTCGCTTCAGTGGCCGAATGGTCTTAGGCGTCCCTCTCGTGTAAGACTGGTCTGCTGAAGACGGTGAGATCAGGTTTCAAATCCCGATCGAGTCTACTGAAGGCGGTTTTACCTAAATGGTTTTTCTCTCTCCTTCCACGCAAATGCGGGTATATTACCTCTAAAATGTTTCTTTCCTCATCTGTTTCTCACTATAATAATTACTATATATGTGTATAACCTGGACGGGTAGTAAGACGCGGTGATGGAAATTGTAGAGAGTTTCTCGACGTTAAGGAACTCGCTTTACATGCGGCGAACAGTTTACGTTTGGAACGTGAGGGTGGCAGAGCTCGCAGCGTCCTTCACCAAACAAACATATCGATGAAAATGTGAGTCCACGCTAGGATGGGAGTGTGGGGTCAACAACACCAAGAGGTGAATTCCCTCAACAACTAAGCTGAGCCCCTGATATCTCGCAGAGCGCGCCGGAGTTGCCAATAACATAGCGAACCGAGTTAAACTCGTTAACGAATTTATCCGCCCGGAGCCTCCGCCTTCCAATTAGCCCCGCTCATCAAGAATGGAGGGTAAGGGGTGGTCGAAGGTTAAAACCTGCGGCGCACGGGACCGAGTCCACTCGCGCGGCATGTGCTGTTTATAACACGATTGGACGAGTAACACCAGCTGTGGATTCGTTTATAGGCTTACACATTACATTTCGCTAATAGACCCAACTTGACGTGAGGTCCACACACATGATTATACTTCCTGGTTGTGAGCAGCATATGTCCACACACATGGTCCCACTCCCTGGGTCTGAGCAGCATATGTCCACACACATGGCCACACTCCCTGGGTCTGAGCAGCATATGTCCACACACATGGCCACACTCCCTGGGTCTGAGCAGCATATGTCCACACACATGGCCACACTCCCTGGGTCTGAGCAGCATATGTCCACACACATGGCCACACTCCCTGGGTCTGAGCAGCATATGTCCACACACATGGCCACACTCCCTGG
>CABFWB010000653.1:148128-160324 GCA_902151455.1 Timema bartmani | reverse complement strand
AGGGGTAAGGTGTCAGACTTCTGTGCTGGGGTCCGGGGTTCAATACTCGGTCCCGGTACAGATTTATCTGAATACCAAACCCTTCCTTCACCTCTGACAAGACGTGTATTAATCACAACTTGTGAATGTGAGGAATGCCAGGCCTCCACCGTGGTTCGGATTCCACGTTAAACTGTAAGTCCTTCATTTCATCTCACAATCACCCTACCATTGCACATTGGCGTAAGTGCGTATAACCCGAACGGGTAGTAAGATGCGGTGCTAATAATAATAATTTGTTTATATAATTCGACTATATTTCAAGTGTTCTTATTAGCTTATTAATTTACAGATTTAATTATGACTCTATTATTTAATTTAGTGAATTGTTTAGTTGGAGCTTAATCAATTTAGGCCTATGTGTTGTTTTATTTTTAATAATCAAAACCTTGAATATTCCGTGTGAGTTTTCATTCTTGTTTAGTCAGTAATGTACCCCAATATCCTTAAAAGATCTCACGGTTCAAGGTCGAATGGTAAACCCAGCCGAGATTTCAACCTCAACCTCCCCATCACCGGCAAAGCATACAAGACGTGCTCACCGGTAGGGTACGGGTACACACCAGTAGTCATGAGCGACACATCTTCCAATAAAGTGTACAATTGTGATATAACCCGCATAGAGGGCCATATTGTCTAACGTGTCATTCTCATGTTGGACTGGATTGCCGGTAACGGGAAGCTGGGTGTTTAAATCTTGGTAAAAAAAAACCTCTCTATCCACGTAAACTCGAGTACATTTCCTTTTAAATTCTAACTTCTTCTTCTCTAACCCCTTAGTGTAAATATATTCGGACAGCCCGAACGGCACTTTGCACAAAAAATAAAATAATTAAAGCATCACTAATATGAATACACTACTGCGATAAGAATTCTTGAATGGTCTTTTACAGATGTGTAAGTTTACAGCCGCCATCATTCCAGGTTTTCAATAGAAGTAACGAGATGTTGGTTTTAACTCCACTGTCCAGATATGACCTACATTGTTAGATACCTCGTTAAGGTACAGTAACTACACCTTTTATATCGCTAAATATAGCTTATATACTTGAGACATATAATCAGAATGAGAACACACACAGTTTTGAGTTTACATCAGAGAATGACTAAAACAATGTTCCTCAAACAAACATTAAAACAAAATGAATAGTTTGTTCGTTGATAGTGAGCGTTGCAAGATATCTACCGCAAGCAGAGCTCTGAAATATTATTATTAGTAGCGCCTGTGCATGAACATGTGCACCTAGAAGCAGGAATCTTAAAATTTGGATTTGATTTTTTAAATTAATTAAAAACTGGATCGTAAGAAATAAAATGAAGAGATTTTCTTTGTCTGGTTGAAACAAAGTGTATATATATATGCTTATAGCTAAGAAATTATTAGGTTTATAAAATATATTTCAAATAAAATATGTTTATATTTAATAATACTAAAACTTTACAATGATAGGTTATTTCGTATCTCAAATAGTTGCGGAGGAATAATAAAATTGGGAAAATTTTCTCATGTAAAGTACCCTCAAAGTCATTTTCATGAGAAAAATAGAGTTTTCATCTTGTTTACAATGATAAACAGTGTTTAGATAGAAAATTTAATCAAAATCGTTAAAGCGAATTTTAAGAAAATCAATTTTTTCTCTTTTTTGACCTTCAGTAAACTACTCTTAAATTTAGGGTTGGATATCCAATTCAAAAAAATCCCCTGGGGGTGACTTTATGAAAACCCCAGATACCAAGTTTTAGCCCAATCGGTAGAATAGTTTCGGCTCTAACCCGAAGTATAGAGTGAAAGACAGACGGCATCGCGAAAACGGAAAACCACTTTATTGATTTCAGGAGGTCAAGAAATGTCGACATTTATAAAATTCTCGAGTTCGATATATTTGACGATCACAATAATTTCTCTCCGAGGTGTCGAGAGAAAGTAAAAAGTGAAACAATTATATTTGTGCACACAGAAATCAATACAAAATTAATTTATACTCCCAGCATGTGGGTTTGATTGCAAATGTTTTCTCCGTTTTATAAAAACAACTTTTGAACAGTTTAATTTCATAGATCATTTGCGTTACGAGCATTCCAAATAGTATAACTTTTTTTTAGGAAAAACATCGTTGAAATGTAATCTCTCCTCTTTCCCCACGCAGGGAGATTAATAAAGTCCAAAATAACGAATGACGAGCGAATATAAACGAGCCGGTTATAGTTTGTAAGGGATTTACTTGTATTGCTCACGCCTATTATCCTCTGTAAATAGACGTTTCAAATAAAGCGTTGCATTTTATAATGTGTGTTGTCAATATAAAAGCAAAGGTATGTTTTATAATATGAACCATCATGGTTTTAATATGTTTACTTCACGATTAAATCAACATAAACACTGTTCCATCCGCGCACGACTCACTTCTGTCCCTTTTGAATGCGGCGAGTTAATGGAAGTCATTGTTTTTATTACAGCTACACACATGACTTGATTCACAATACTAGCACACACATGTTGGCTAAATTGATCGAGTATGTTAAGTGGGATCATTTATTATCGCAATTCAGTTGGGGCCGTTGTAACGATTGGGCGAAATGTCTTTTAATCGTGTCCTACTACTCGCTCGGACTATACACGTTTTAATTACGGATTAGAGATTATGAAGGTAGAGTTTAGGGGAAGTGTATCCTCATTTGCTAGAGGGAGAATACGAAAACATTTAAGAAAACTCTTCAATACACAAGCCGGGATTCTATATCCAACCTCTTCACCTCCAGTACACCAAATTATATGAGCCTGAGATTTATTCCACGTTCCTATCGACACGGATTACATTATATATATATATATATGTATACATATATATATATATATATATATGTATACATATATGTGGGCCTATACACGATGCAAACAATATTACCATTTATTTGGTGAACAAAATATTCCAGCTCCCATTTTTACTGAAACACACGACCCTCTTCTTCAAATTTGAATTACTCTCTGACTAGCCAGCATACCTGACTTGGACTTTGCTCACTGCCATCCCTTTGCTGGATACATTCCTTTAAGAAAGTATAGGTTGCCAGAAAAATATATTTATGTATACAGTAAATGGGGAGAAACTGACAAATTTATCTTTGTGAGAGCTTTACAAGCCGACAAGATTACCTACGAGTATGTATTCCTCTCTTGATTGGATATTTTAAATCCCCATACGCAAAGGGAGCACTTTTTAATGCATCTCTGTCTGGCACATTTCAAACCGATGGACAGGATAATGGCCCTATATATTACCTGCGAGAACATACTCGATACTTCTTTCTCTCTTTACAGCATTATGAAAACCAGAGAAAGTAAAGGACGTCAATCAAATAGTTCGCCATATTACAGCATATTTTATACTTCTAAAATAAAAGGGTGCGGTTTAATAGTTCGTCTTTTCTAATAAAATTCTACTGTTTAAACAGGATCCTTATTCTTATTCATCATCTTGTAAGGCTGGATGTAAAAGAACGCGAATTAAGGCCAGTATTTTTGCAATTTTTATAAAAATATTTTCTTTAACACAATAAATAAAACATTTCTTCAATAGCTACGTTAAGTTCAATTCTCTACTTTACATATTGTAATCTCAACAGTTCTTATACTTGGCATGATCATCCTGAAAATTGATAACTTTTCCTTTTCATTTAAAAATTTTATCATCAAATGTCCATCATGTTATGAAGAAACGTTGATATCACTGTGTGTAGAAAATTAAAATAAACGTAATGTATCTAAAAAAAATTATTGCAAAAATACTGCCCTTAATTCGCGTTTACTTTTCTTCCCCTCTAAACTCCTGAAATAGAACGGACCGGACGCAATTATAGCGAGTTAAGGTTTAGAGCCCAATCAATTAGAGGCCGCAACTATGGGCTATGACGACCTTCTCGCAGATCTCCCATCCTAGGTATAGTCATCATATCATTAATAATGTTATCTATTTTGTGGGGAATCGCTTGTAAAGGGGATCTAGGAAGTTCATCCATCAACACACTTCGCTCCTATATCGCCTCAGCTAGAATAATAACACATTAATGAACGTCACACCCTTTTCAGACATAAAATTAATTTCAATTTCAAAATGACTTATAACAGCCGTGTCAAACGCGTTTAATTATAAGGGCCATATTGATAATTAAAAATACTGAGGTGGGCCATATTTCAAAACAAAATTCCGTGTTGTCATTATCTAAAACAAAAATAATACCAGCTTATTATTTTTTTTAAGAAAAAAGAGGTTCCTTATATAAAACCATGAGACTAACACTATATTAAAGACACAAATTTGAAACCCTTAAATTTCAACAATGGTGTTATTGTATGGCTTTATATTTTATATCAATCATTTTTATAAGATTTCACAATAAAAAGGGCTTATGAATGAAAATGATATTTTGAGAAAATTGTGAGTTAAAGTTAAGACTCTTCAAGAAGGGCGTATGACAACACAATTTTGACTGTTTGTGCTAACCTTTTTATGTGTTGATATAAAACTGTTTGTGCTAACCTTTTATGTGTTGATATAAAACTGGTTGTGCTAACCTTTCATGTGTTGATATAAAACTGTTTGTGCTAACCTTTCATGTGTTGATATAAAACTGTTTGTGCTAACCTTTTATGTGTTGATATAAAACTGGTTGTACTAACCTTTCATGTGTTGATATAAAACTGTTTGTGCTAACCTTTTATGTGTTGATATAAAACTGGTCGTGCTAACCTTTCATGTGTTGATATAAAACTGTTTGTGCTAACCTTTTATGTGTTGATATAAAACTAAGACTTGCCACCATATTAAACCACCACCTCTAAATTCATACATAGCATCATACGCCTGGTTCAGTGTGACGTCCCTTGTGTCCGTAAGCCGTGATCTCTCGGGTGTTTGATTCCATTTCATAAAACAACGGTTAACAAACACATGTTCTGCCAAACATTGCACATATCTGGTGCACAAATGCAACTATTTTTGAGGATTGATCCGTGTCAAAGAAAGAGTCAAATTTGGTTCACAAGCCTCACATTGCGGAATTATCTATATTAGGTATTCCAAATCCCCAAATATCACATTCCAAAATAGTGTATTTCCTCAACGTTTGTAAAAAGAAAGATAGTCTCTCATGCAACGCACAAAACAAAGAATCGTGCCGGGAGTTTTTGACATGTCTGTAGGTGCGTAAATGCCGAGGAGCTCATCACTCCTATCTCCGTACATAGCTGATCACTCCTATCTTCACACATCGCTCATCACTCCTATCTTCACACATCGCTCATCAATCCTATCTCCACAAATCACTCTCCGTACTTCACTCCGATCAGACACAAGAAACAAACTGGTTTGTTTTTTGAATGATTGTGCGATGTGCGCGGTGCTCTGATTGGTTGATTCAATATCAGTGTTGTTCAGAGCACATTTTATTTAATCTATTGTCAATTCTACGTTTACTTGGACGTTTGTCTTGCTCGGATTTTCTATTGACTGAGTGTATTTTAGGAAGAAGATGAATGATATAAAAGATAAACTAATAAATAATAGTATTTCTAAGTACTACGTAATCTGGGACAAGAGGCATAAAAATTTTTCCGCTGCTGATGTGTCATCATTTCATCACAACTGCTGTCAAAGATAATTGTTTTCCGTTTTAATAAATATTTTAAAATTAAATTAAAATCTTTAAATTATTATTAAAAAAAAAAAAGAATTTAAGAAACAATGCAGTACGAATGCTCCGTGCAGACTGGTTTTCTCTAGCCAGGTACGAAGAGCGATGAGCAATCTGCTCGGTATGCACAGGCCGTTTCATGAGCGATACGCGTTGCGCGAAGATAGGAGTGATGAGCGATGTGCGTTGTGTGGAGATAGGAGTGATGAGCGATGTATGCGCTCCTCGGCATGCACGTACCCTTATAAGAAGCTCAACTCTACTCACAAGAGCATGCTCTACTGCTCCCGTAGGAGAAGCATGTGGAGCAAATTCTACCATGTACTGACACTGAAGGTCACAACATGATACTAACCTTACCTTAAAGTGATGGATTGTCGCAGTGAGCGAAAGGTTTCTGAAACATTATTATTACTAAATAAAGAAAAGAGAATATGTAAACCGAACAAGGGTCTGGGTGAGAGCCTCCCACTGACCACTGTTTACAAATCTCGCAGAGCCTTGGGTCGGACGTCTGCGAGACCCTCTGAGACCTATCCCATAGTTCCCAAGCCCAAGGATTGGTGGAACCGGGCAGTTTGCCGTACAAAGACTGCGCAAGCTTCCGGAAGAGGTCCTTGATGATAGGCATGTCCAAGTCTCGATGTAGAGTCACGTTGCGAACGTACCAAACAGAATAAGAAGTAATCTCTCATTAACCGAGGTAGATCTCCCCGCCAGACGGAACATAAGCGGGCGGCCCTCGATCTATCATAGGGAAACAAAGATATGTCGGGGCTGTTGTAATCCCCGGAGTCCAGAGAATGAGGTCATTCATCATGGCGGGCAAACGAGTCTAATTGGATCGTCGAGCATTATTACATTATTAAGGCGGGGGAACTTTTTCACCCCTCACCAGTCAACTAATATAATATGATCACACTCCAATCCAGAAAATGTTTACGGGACAAATTAGAAAGGTGGTTTTTTAATGGATTCTAATACATTATTGCTCTCATTTAAATACCTGGGTAATAGTCTATTCAAATCTTAAAAACTATAGATATAATTTGTGCACCGCATTACACTATTGGGCTAGGAATGAAAAAGGTATAGCCTAGAATAAATGTGCCCGCATATGCGTGGAGGGAGAATGGGATACCATTTTGGAAAAATCACTCCTCAGAACACCCGACTGGGATTCTTGCACCAAAGTCACTGTCATCGGCAGCCCAATCTATTCCAGTGTCGAAGCCTTAGAGCAGCGGTCAGTAACCTTCGGCCCACGGGCTGGATCCGGCAAGCCGAATGATTTTAGATGGCCTGCAAAAGATTTCGGGATAATGGAAATGTATGTATTGTACATACATCTAGGTTATTTTTCCAGTTTTATCACCCCTTGAATGTTCTCTAGGCTTGAATATTTCTCTTAAAAGGAAAAGGATTTCAAATTATTAGTAAATCCTTTCATAACTGAGTTGTCAGAAGTATCAGAGTATTCACAGGTAAGAAGTTGCAGATTTAAAAGCCAATAATATTCTTAAAAATAATTTTGATCAATATGATTTAATTTAATTTAAGTATTTTTGATTATATATTTCCAAATTTTAAAATACTTGCAAGAAAAAATAATTGATGTATTTAGGAGTAATAGAGTCAAAATTTTCCAGAATTAAATATGTAAAATCAAAACTAAGATCGCGCATGTCAAATGAAAATGCGCACAGCATTTTTTTTCGAATTTATATAACAAATATAAGCGCTGATATCTGATCTAGCAAACAATGCCAACGACAATGTTCTTATTAGTTTTGCTAAAACGTTTCTCTCTCTTCAGTAAAAATATTATTGTTTGACATAATAAATCCTTAACTTATTACTTAAGAATCAATGCTAATTTTTACTATCAAGACGTATATCGATCATTTCTGTAATTTGTTCGATGTAAAATTTCTATCAATTAATAAAGGACAATTTTTATAAATATAATTGTTTATTTGCTTTTTGCTATACAAAAGCAAACAAACAATAATTATTGTATTAATACAAATATACTTTAATTAGTATGTGAAATATATAAAGTTGAAATTTTTAAATTAATATGTGAAATACATAAAGTTGAATTTTTTAAAATTAAAATGTGAAATACATAAAGTTGAAATTTTTAAAATTAATATGTGAAATACATAAAGTTGAAATTTTTAACTCAAATTTATCTAAACCATACGGCCTACCCATTTTTTTTCGGGCGCATACGGCTCACAATATCTAAAAGTTTGCCAACTCCTGCCTTGGACTATGTGACCCCCACTATTATCACGGATAAAAAAAAGACTCTTTGAAAATGTACACATTTGTGTAAATTTTAAACTTTTATCAATCTTGAAGGACACGATTCTATCATTATAAAGTAAACTTTTGAAAAACCAATATAGTTTTATTTATTATTTATAATATTATGTGATGGAGCATTAGCTACGTGTTCGATAGTATGAATAATTACAGAAGGGGTGGAAAGTTAGTCGTCTGTAGAACTAAACTATTCGTATAGTACCCAGTAAAAAATTGAACACCGGGCATAAAATTAGTTAATTATATTTTATTCAAATAGTTTTAAACACTCAAATAAGTGTGTAGCTGTCACAAATAATAATATGAATTAAAAATAGAATGGATAACTTGATTATTAAAATAAGTATAGTGTCCCCCACATTTCATTTACTAAGCTGGATAATCTGGTCGGGTGAAAGAAAGTTTAAAAAAAAAGTTAGAATCCGTACACTTTTATTTTACAATAATTAAAGAGAAGAGTATCAACAAAATGGTAATTAATTTCTACTTGTATATACATTAGCTCGATAGTATTTAGTAGCAAAATTAGTCTAACATAATTAATGTAACGCTGTTGAGATCGTATAGAATTTCCATTCTTGTTAAATAAAAACACTCTAAATTCAACCCTTGACGATTAAAAGTGATGCTTGCATATTGAGAAGAACAAGCTATAATAATCGAGGCGAAGTGGATATCGCTAAACCGGCGAGGGAAGCTTTCTAGAAATAGGAGGTCGACGACGTGCGATTTCTTGCCCCCATAAATAAATGCTTAGACGCTGAGAGGGTGCCATGAATATTGAGGTTTACTGTTCTGACGTGTCACTCAGGATACACAGCTCTGCCTCTCAGAGTGACTCTGAACATTCTCCGTGGGAAGAAACTTAACACTAGGTTTGAATGGTATTCTTTGGTTTACGAAAATAATATAAACTTGAAATAACGCCTAAAAGATTGTTTTGAAACTAGCATACTGATCTCCTTTCAATTAAAAAAAAATCATATTGCTAACTAGATTTGCTTAAGGCCAGATGAAAATAAAAACCTTGAAAAATAATTTACGACTTTATTGATAGTTTTATTTTTAAATAGTATTTGCCTTAGTAAGAACATCTCCCCCAAATTGTTTCAGCAACATAAACAAGTAATTCGGTGTGTACAAACTATGGAGTATTATCCTTTTTTAAAAAAGGTAGAGAGTAGCGTATAGGTTTATAAATAGATTTCCTAAATATCAATGAATTTCTGTTCAAGCAGGTATTTTTTCGAGCCTACACACAATGACCGAGCGAAGCGAGGTTTTGTTTTAACTTGAGCATTTGGCATTTCGACAGTCCATCTGTCTGTGTGTCCAAATATTTGTTATGCGACAGCTGTCAAATGCGTCCACCAACGTTAACGAAATTTGGCAAGGATATTCTTTGAGTATGAACCGAACTATGTATGTACAACACATCATTTTTTAAACTGGTTATCCGTTTCAATATGGTGGTCGCTCATCAATAGTATTTTTTTTTTAACTTTGACATATACTTTTGAATATAGCTTTAATGTGTTTTCTGTACAACTTGATCAGCAAATCAACTTTAAATACAAGGAGAATTTATAGGAGATATTTAAAAACACCCTAAGTACACCCGACCGAGATTCGAACCTCGATCTCCCCGTCATCGGCAGTCTAGTCTACTACGAGAGTAGCGCGTTAGACCACGCGACCACCAAAGCGGGTACACACAGTTGAAACTCTTTAGTCCGGCACCCTTGGGTCCTGACAAGTATCGGAGCACAGAATTAAACTCCTGAGAAACGTTTATATACCTCATACCTAGACTTGCCGTTTCACTCTACATACTTGTTATATAAGGTAGAGTAAAGCTTAAAACAGGAAAGAATACACCACCTTTCACAACTCTTGGTCTCTTGAAGACATAATTAAGGGCTAGAATACTACCAGAATACAAGCTAAAACAAGAATGTACAACCAAGACACTCGGCTGCAGATGTAAACAACTGTGGTGCCTTTGTAGTGCTAATAGCACCGCCCTGGCGGCCAAGCCAACCCTTAAACTAATGGAGGCAGATTCAAAACGTGTTGGACCACGGGAGTTGCCGGAATAAATAGTTTCAATTGTATTGTAATTTTGACATTTTGGTCATGCTCATTTTGTGTGCCACCAAGTATATTGGTGCTCTGCCACTGTTGAATGTAGTTGTTTTATGCTACTTTTTGATACTTAAATATGAAAGAAATCACCATTTTACTAACATTCTTAAATCAAAGTTAGGGACAGTTAAAATTGTAAGAAAATCACCATGTTCAATTAGTTTTCTTGAATTTAGTTTAAATCAAGTAATTTTTAATGTTGTGCAAAGGTAGAATTTTATAAGTGACAGGTTTAGTAAATACATTTTGAAATTTAATTTATAAGCCTTTCAGACAAATATGGAGAGCCTTTGAGTATATTGAAATTATTTTATTTCTATAAGTACGCCAACATTGATCAGTTTCTTTCTAAGCTCTAAGCTCTAAGCTTGACATAAATTTGTAGTATATTTCTGTGTGAGAATAAAAACTTGTTTTAGCTTTGTAAGAAAGACTAATAAAACCACTTAAAACAATCTTGTTTGAAATACATCACATGATGGTCTAAGCCTTTGATTGAGAGTTTGCAACACAAAGGGTGATTTCTTCCTATTCTTTCTCAGTAAGCAAACCCCAGGCTCTGAGTAATGGGTGCAGCCATTTAATTTGAAATAGTTTGTGACCGATAAAAATTATTAACTGTGCAACTACTTTAAGTAACCATCGACATTTTACAACATTTTGACCATCAATATTAATGTAAAAAATAAAGCTCAGGAACACTTTTGTGGGAAAATTTGTAGGCGTTTCTTTGGAAATAAAGTTAAGACAGTCGACTACAAACGCTCAATGAATGTGCTCAACAGTATTTACAACAAATTTGTGCACAGAGATACGCGTACCTTGTTCGTTTTCCATTCACCCCAATCCAAGCAAAATTACTAATTACCCAAAGCCTATCACAAACCTTATAATTAGCACAAAATAAATATGGAACTCCGAGAGATCGAAAAAAAAAAGTATTAACAGTTCTGTATGGGTAAGGGCTTTGTGACTTTGAAAGAAAAGTTTTAATTGGGTTATTCATCACAGACAAGTTTTAAATATATATATATATTAAAATGAAAGGCTGATTTTTTTTTCAGAACGTGGCAGGATGTCATCCGCTCTGATGCGCGCAGACAGTAACCATCATGGCTGGCCATAAGGCCGCGGGCGAGGAAATGTCACCAGGTCAGAGCAGCTAGGTCACTTTTCACTTGCCACTTGTCATATTGTGAACAGAAGTGGAAGAAGGGGTGGAAGGATATCGCGGAGGTTACGTCGCGGGGTGTATCAGTTTAAAAAATATATATAGCTCCGGTCTGATTTGGCTTCAAAAATTAAACGCTACTCTTCAATTTCCTCAACTCCACTATTCTCATGATTACATGACGCCCGTGATTGAGCTAATCCGACCGGGCAGCTGCCGCCATTATCGTTGATAGTGCCAACATTTGCGGATAAAGGGTGTCATGTGGTCACTATAATAAAATCTCCAGCCGTTAACCTCAGTTTTCTAGACAGGAGTCGCTACCTATTTATTCTAGTTGCCGCTCATCTGTCCTCACGAGGCAGAGTTTGACACCGTTCCTGAACCCCTGTTTCACAGATAAACTCTGGAAGTGCCGGGAATCGAACTCAAGACCTGTAACTAGAAACTTTTATCACTAGAATCTAGAGGCGATCCATGATAATCTATTAGTATTTAATAAAGGGTTCAATAACATCAACTCAATACCGGTGAAAATTTCAAACTATCTTTGGAAAGCAAATCTGACTGAATCTGCGAGCCTATTTATATAAGTAATAATTCAACTGACAATAAATTCGGTTGGAGGTTGCCTCATTTGATATCAAGAGGACGTAACGGAAAATTAAAATTATCAAATTGAAAAATTAAAAAGAAACAAAATACATTAAAAAAAATAATGATACTATGATAAGATTAGGTTAGCGGGTAGTACAAAAGACTTTGACATGGGGGCTGAAGCTGAGGCCAAGCAGGCCCCCGCCGTTCACCCCCCCCCCC
>CABFWB010000653.1:85674-139715 GCA_902151455.1 Timema bartmani | reverse complement strand
AGCTTCCAGAGGTGTTTATTATTTAGAAATTTTCCCAGCCCTCAGCAGTTAGGGTGTTATGGTGCCATAAAAGACACTTCAGATAGCTTCTAGAGGTGTTTAATATTTGTAATTTTTCCTTAACTTCAACAGCTATGCTACTATAAAAAAAAATCAGAGAGCATCTAGAGGGGTTTAAATATATAGATTTTTCCTAGCCTCCGGCAGTTAGGGGGTCATGTTACCATAAAAACACTTTAAAAAGCTTCTAGAGTTGTTTAGATATAGAGATTTTTCCTAGCCTCCGGCAGTTAGGGGGTTATGGTACCATAAAATACACTCAAGAGAGCTTCTAGATCTGTTTAGTAATTAGAATTTGTCCTAGCCTCCGATAGTTGCCATAAAAAAACACTTCAGATAGCTTCTAGAACAGTGTTTTATTTAGAATTTTTTCTAGCCTCCGTCAATTGGGGGATGGGCCCACCAAACCCCCCCTGAAATTATTGGCTGGCTACGGCCTTGACGAGCTTATATTTCGTCTACTATATATATATATATATCTTGTAGGGGAGTGCGAAGTCCACTTTTTCAATTCGAACCGAACTCGGATCGAATACATGAAATATTCTCGAATCCGGATCAAAGTTTGAATATCTTTTGTTAGTTGTTTTACGCTTGAAAAAATATTATATTTTGGTTATTTATATTAGTTTATGCACTAAAATTACTTGGAAAGTGTTTTAATTGCACAATTGTTGGTAATATTTAGTTTTATTTTAATTACTCAAGCTATTATCACAACTTACAATTAAATTAATTCAGACCTACTACAGCGACCACATGGTTTAAGACGTCACTCTCGCAATAAACTTGACTGCCGACTACAGGGAGATCGGGGTTCGAGTCTCGGTAGTGTATGGTGAGGGTGGTTTTTCCTAAATGTGTTTCCACACTCCCTTCACGCAAATATGGGTACACTTCTTATAAATGCAACCTTCCTCATCCTAAACTCATTAGCTTAATTAGTACATATACGTAAAGCCTGAACAGGTAGTAAGATGCGGTGTTAAAAATATATTAAACATAATTAGGGCTACTAAAGGTTTTTCCGTATTAATTTTGTTTTGTACTATACACAACAGTTCAGAATTGCAATAAATGACCATTGTTGGCGAAAATTCGTAACTATCAAAGACGGAATTTTTTTGAAGCGAAGTCAAAGTTAATATTTTGTTTCGAAGCCAAATAGAAGCTTCGCATACCCCTAATATCTTGTATTATTCTAAAATGTCAAAAGCAATTCTTATCAATATTATTTATTTAAAGCTAAGCGTTTAACTGTTCTCTTGAGTTATCAATAGTCACCTGATTAAAGACACAGGATAAGAAAGGCAAACTATAGAGGAAATAATAAAATGAGAAAACACCTTTAGCGCAAGCAGCCAAAATTATAACCAATTCCGAACCACGAGCTAAAATTGAGAATGCCAGTTTAACTCGCTGGCGCCAAGCGAAACTTGACAGTTTGTTAAACTTAGAAATAAAATACTTTGGTGACAATTTATTTTCATCGTACCAGCCCTGTAGCATCTTCCATACATAAAATTAAGCTCAGAAATATATTAATTCCAAATTTATTTGATCTAAGCTCTTTAAACAATTAAACTATCAATGTCTTCCCATTTTTATCACTCAAACGTTAGAACTAGATAATTTAATTGTGACTCGTGTGAGTTGAAGGAACTTAAAATTATTAGGACTTTTAAGTAGTTTTACAAAGAGTGAACAAATCACTCTTGCAATTCGGTTTTGTATTCTTTATAAATATTTTAAATTATTAAAAAAATAATTACTTATTCAAAGTCGCGCTTGAGATTTTATTATTTTGTGCCAAAATGTAAAATTTCGCGCTGATAAACGAGTTTATATTCTAATTTAAATACTTAACATTTTGTTTGAATCACATCTGGTGAGTGGGTGAACATAAATAAAAAATATGTGCCCGTTCCTTTACTGTCTCGGCGTCGCAGGTTTGAAACAAATTAGATAAATCAAACTCATTATCCGGCATCCAGATTTCCCTTTAGCAGTGCAGTCACCCGATATATCTGGCCTAATGAATTAAAATGAGGTTTTGAAACAATTGGGGCATTGAACGAGTGTTTAAATGAGCGTGAAAATTGTTTTATATTTCTTTGACCTAAAAAGATATCTATATTTTATTATTATGTGTTTATATTTCCAATAAATTTAATATGTGCCATATTTTAATCCATAGTTAAGTGAATGAACTTCAACAAATAAATTAAGGCCATTATTATTATTATTATTATTATTATTTATTATTATTTAATTAAACTTCTACCACAAATGAAGAGCCTAACTCAGAGAGTTATTTAAGTATCTCCTTTATTACTAATTTAATCAGTACATGTTCTACTTAATATCTAAATTTGCATTATTATGCTTACTGTTTTTATTTTTGTTCTTATAATCGATATCCATGTTGATTGATTCTCACTACTTCTCTTTATTATTGTAGTTATTATTATTATTGCATGTATCATTACTTAGCTATAGTTGTTTATTTTATTATGTTGGCCGGTTATAGATCTTTTGACTGTAGCACTATAGTTATGGAAATTGAATTAAATTAGGGTACTGTACACTGTACGGTACCTAAACACTAGGGTTATGCGTGTACTCTGATTTCGAGCTTTGAGCCGAGCCCGTCATTAAAGCTAAGGATCGAGATCGAAAGTTTTGTAAACTCGTATTTTTCGAGCTTCCTCTTGATGTTCGGACAAATCAATTTTTAAAACGCAATGGCATGTATAGGCTATTTAATTTAGATGATATCAGCAGTTTCACTTATAAATCATTCGGTAACTTAACAAAGTGTTAGTTATTAATATCAACTTTCACATTAATAATGTTTTAGAGCTCTAACACTACTACCCACCTCGGTGGCGTAGTTGGCTAACGCGCCATTCGTGTTGAGCCAGACCATCGAGGACGGGGAGATCGAGGTTCGAATCTCGGTCGGGTGAACTGGGGGTGGTTTTTCCCAAATGGTTTTCCACTCTCCCTCCACGCAAATGCGGGTTCACTTCCTCTAAATTCAACCTTCCCAATTCCTAATCCATTAGTGTAATTAGTACTTAAGCGTATAACCCGAACGTGTATTAAGACGCGGTGCTAAATAATAATAATAATAATAATAATAATCTAACACTACTCTCGACTGACCGGTAAAATAATTCAATATTGTCGTCCATTTTGAGTTATCCTCAAATGAATTGAAGTTGTATTGTCATGTGTACATGACAAGCTAATGAAAATAAAAAAATAGATAAATAGATCACTAAATACTTAAATAACCACTATTTTTACAGGGTCCCTTTCTAAAATTAAAATTTCAGTCGAATTAAAAATGTAACTGAAAATACATATTGTTTTCAAAATTACAATATTTAAAACGTGTATGAATACGTTCAACTACAAAACTAGCATTAGTTATATAATTACGTGGGTTAAACTGTCTAAAATCAATGTCGATCAACAAACATTGCGATAAATATTTAATCAAACTTTTCATATTTAGATGATAAAAAAATCATTTACTATTTCATGTTGTCTACTAGAAATATTATTTTAACCAAATTATTTTTCATTTTAAAGTAAGAACATAAATTTTTATAAGCATTAAAAATTGAATAAAAATATATTTCGTAATAATATAATTTCTAGTGAGAATCCATGTAAGGCGCGTATGCAACTGTGCATAAAGGAATGGAACTGGAACAGAAGAATTGATCATGTGCGATTATTACATTAATAAACAAAACATGAAACATTTCAAATTTCTAAATGCTTGTGATTCTTACGTTTCTTATAGAGTAATTAGAGTTACGGAGGCTTATTTTGGGGTAATATTAGCTTGTTAAAATATCAATTCTATGAACTTTTTTTTTTTCAATTGTTAGGGTAATTTTAATGTCTTTAAAGACATGAGTGTTGACACAATTTTAATTATTTTTTCTATCATATTTTTATTTGAGTGTTGTTCTTAATATCAAAACATCTTTTTCAAAGTGTTATTTCTAATTTAAAAACTAGTATTTCAATTTTTTTAAACTTTTTTTTTACAAGTATCTACTATATTTAAATGAGTTTCATTCTTATTTTAAGAACATGTATAGATTTAATATAATTTTAAAAGCTCACATTTTAAAGATGTAGTAGGGGCCTACCTATTTACATGAAATGTTTTATTTTGACTGGTCAAATATTAAATATAACATTTTACTTTTAAAATAATGAATTTACTCGAACTCGACTCAAACTAGGGAGCTTTATTGAAATACTCGACTCGAATGAAAAAACCCAAGCGCGCAGACCCCTAATGAATAACAAAACGATGGTAATAATATAACATAATTAGTTCAGTAACAATAATATTGTATGGAATATGAAAATTATATTTGGTACAAAAAATGCTAACAAACAAACATAAAGTCGACATAAAATTCTAATTCATACCAACTTTATGATTACTTACAATCTCATTATTTGATATTAGCATTCATATAAATACAAACAAAATTAATGTACAATCATTCACAATGCACCCGCCCAAACCCACTTCGGTGGCCACATGGTCTAAGGCGCTACTATCACAGAAGGCTAAACTGCCGATGACGGGGAGATCGTGGTTTGATCCCGGTCGGGTGTACTGAGGTTGGTTTTTCCTAAATGGTTTCACACTCTCTCTCCACGCAAATCCGGGTTCACTACCTCTAAATTCAATCCATTAGCAGTTATTCAAATTCTTATGATAAACAATAACTGAGATGCATCATCTCCAAATTATTTGATCAACTATAAGCAGAACTCCAAGATATTTCACAAATAGGTGTCGCGAAAAATAAAATGTAAGGCTGAATACTTCAATAAATCTTTCAACAAACTATTTAAACACTTTAAAAGAAAAATGTTAGATTATCTGTAGTAACTTATGCTTATGTTTTTATATTTAAAATCCAATACCTGAAGAAGTACCTTTAGGCACTAAGAGATTGATATGTGTAGAAAATTACAGTGGAAAATTGTTAGTTCCAACAAATTGGAAGCGAAGCATGTTCGAATCAACGAAAATTCGAATTTGGACAAAATCTTTTCACAGATTTTAAATTACATTTGAATGAGTTTTATAAAATTTACATTAACTAACTGAAATATAACATGTAGGCCTAGTTGTTTTGTAGTTTTACATTTACAATGTATATTTATACCATACTGTAGTTAATTTTAGCTACAGCAAAACACATTGTGCTGACCACAACATGTAGTAATTTAGTTTGTTTTTTTATCAATGTTTCTTATAATTCTCTTTTAGCTTCTGCTACCAATAAAATATATTTCATTGCGGTTTTTTCCCTCCAATTTCAGGAAAATGAGTTTGGACTACCCGGAATTTTGGACTGTCATGGTTGACTTAACGGGATTTTACTGTTTGTAATTTGCTTTTAAATGCCAAATAAAAATAAAAAATCAACAAGATATTCTTACAGTAATTGTTATGTTACTCTACTCGTATGTATAAAGTATAAATACAAGCGATTGTAATCTAACTTTACGGTTATCTCTCGCCATCTTGTGATGAAAGTAGTTGCCCTGTGTGCCTGGCTGTCAGTGCCAGTCATCCAATCACAGCGGGGTCGCTATCAAATTGGCTCTTGCGGTACACGGAGAGAGGACTCGTCTAGTATGGAACATGATAGAAAACCAACCACAGCAGATATTGACTGATCGTTTCATCTCCAACGAGAAAAATACTAGCACACGATGTGTTAACATTTCAAACGTTTAAATTTAGATATTTTGACTTTATTACAATGTTCAGATTGAACGGATAAAAGACAGAACGGTCAAAAAATAAATAACAGAGAAAAATTAGTTTTATAAATAGACTTGCTTCGGTGGCCACATGGTTTAAGGCGTAACCCTCGCTATAAGCTAGACTGCCGATGATGGGGAGATTGGGGTTCAATTTCCGGTCGGGTGTAATTACGGTGTTTATTTTTCTAAATGGTTTTCTATTTTCTCTCCACTTAAAGGCAAGTACACTTCCTTTAAATTCAACCTTTTTTTATTTATTATTATTATTTAGCAACGCGTCTTACTAACCCGTTCGGATTATACGCTTAAGTACTAATTACGCTAATGGATTGGGAATTGGGAAGGTTGAATTTAGAGGAAGTGAACCCGCATTTGCGTGGAGGGAGAGTGGAAAACCCTTTAGGAAAAACCCCCCTCAGTTCACCCGACCGAGATTCGAACCTCAATCTCCCCGTCCTCAGCAGTCGAGCTTAACACGACTAGCGCGTTGGCCAACTACGCCACCGAGGCGGGTTGAATTCAACCTTCCTCATCCCTAACACATTAACATAATTAGTACATATACTTCGTCAGAATCAGTTTTAATATCAACATATTTTGTATATTAGGCTTTAGGCGTTTAGAAAAGTTTTAGGACTCCATTTATAGTAAACTTGGAATCATTGACCCTCCCTCCACCCGCACAACGCGATGATAAACATTTTGGGTCGCGTCAGAGCTAGGATCAGTTATCTCCAGCACAATGACTCCACGATCTTGATCACGGCTGAGGTATTCAATAATATAGTTCGCGTGCGATGACAGTCAAAGCGGACCCCAAAAAAATACTTGGAAAGCTTCAATCATGTCATTGACCAATTCATCAATCAATTCAGTCGATGTCTGGCTACATTCTGAGAGGTTTTGGTAGAGTTCCAGCGAGCAAGAAAGTTTAGTATTCATGTGAGGTATGCGTAGTTTGAAGTTCCTTCAAACAGATATTCGTGTCAGGTGGATGAAAATACAAATTATATATATATGCTACACGTCTTATTGCCCATTCAAGCTATCCACAATTCACACTTATATAAGATGAAGGTAATTTTTATGAAACTATCAGCTTTCACAGAGAAAAAAAAGGAGACAATTACAATGAAAATTACAAAGCGGAAAATCTCTTTCAGTGCATCCAACCGAATCCCGACCTCTCAAGTTACGTCAGCCGACATAGCTGATACGGTCACGGTAATCTAGATACTAATTACTACCAATTATAAAAGTTTACTAGTTCAGCCAATATTCTGTAGCCAAACGTTGTCAGTAATCCCTGGAAATCGTAGATAATACAATTTTAGTTCAATTATAAGTCTAAGAAATCTCGGACTCTCATGAAATCTTTTGTTTGCTACGTAGAAAGGTTTTACAATAACTTCTTCAATGTTTTTGAAATATTCCTTGAAAGGGGTTGGGTCGAACAGTCGTGTATTTTTATAAAGACAATTATTTTACTTTCTCAACTGTGCTTTTGCCTTCTAGTGCGTTATGTAGGCCTACTTTCCATGTTCCCACAGCTCCCCTGACGTCTCAGGTGGCGAAGCTATGGCTTCAAAGTAAAACTAAACTTTAGAATTTAAGAGAATATGGTTTTGAAATTATTATTATTATTATTATTATTATTATTATTAGCACCGTGTCTTACTACCCATTCGGGTTATACGCACTTACGCTAATGTACAATGGTAGGGTGATTGTGAGATGAAATGGAGGACCTACAGTTTTAGGTGGAATCCGAACCACGGTGGAGGCCTGGCATTCCCCACATTCACAAGTTGTGATTAATACACGTCTTGTCAGAGGTGAGGGAAGGGTTTGGCAATCAGATAAATCTGTGCCGGGACCGAGGATTGAACCCCGGACCTCAGCACAGAAGTCTGACACCTTACCCCTAGACCACCAGGTCACCGTTTTGAAATTAAATTTAGATTTGATGTGGCATAAATTAGCGGTTACACCTGAAAATAGCAAACTTTATTTGGTTTAAATTTAAAACTGTCCATGAAAAAGTACTACAAAATAAACTACCGTATTGACCCTAATATAATGCAATGTTTTTCTCCTGAAAATGTATTTTAGTAAACTGTACTCTTACTATATGCGCAGCCCATTTATCTTTTATTTTCCATGTATAACCCCTTCAAGGTTTTAAGGTCGTATTATGTGCGAGGCCGACCTATATTCAGTCCAATACGGTTTATCGATTGTAAACAACATCGTTATCAAAACAGAAACACAGCTCCATTAGGCACACAAAGCAAGCATTGATTTCTGTATGAACGGACATAGTATAGTAGGATTCTGGTAGATAATAAGACCTTTCCGATTTTTATTCCTACAAAAATCAGTTTATAGATCCATGTCCGGACAATTGATAATGGGCCAGCCAAACCAATCTAGTGTCAATATCTATTAGATACAAAAATACAATTAGTTTAATAAATGTTTTATTTGAGTGCGCAATATAAAGTGTCGAGTTTTGACTCGACATCTGGTCGGACCTTGGGAAAGGTGGTCTTGTTGTGTCCGGATCAAGGTAAGCCCCAAGATTTGGGTAACAAATTGTGTCTGTAGGCAAGCAAAAAGGGCGAAGCACGAGAGCAGGAGGAAGGAAGTGCTTATGTACGCCTCGTCAAAAGGGGTGGCCAATAAACGATCATATGAGAGAAACTCGACAGAGCTAGCAGATAATGTTTAGTCGATTTTAAATCTTAGTGACATTTGGTGGTCACGTGGTATATGTATAATTAGCACCACATCTTACTACCTGTTCGGGTTATACGCTTATGTAAGCATTACGCTAATGTGTTAGAGATGAAGAAGGTTGGATTTGGAGGAAGTGTACCCTTATTTGCGTGGAAGAAGAGTGGAAACCTTTGAGGATAAACCACCCTCAGTACACACGACCGTGGTTCGAGCCCCGATATTCCCATCATATGCAGTCTAGCCTATTGCGAGAGTAGTTCCTTTAATTATTTGGCCATAGAAGCTGTTTTCGTGAAAGCGTCACTCTCGCAATAGAATAGAATATATATAAAATGTAAAAAAAAAACTTAACAGATATCCATTTTGAACCAAATCGCTTATTCCATTTTTGAAAAATCCAATTTAAAGAAAAAGTCTTCAGTAAACTACCATTCAACGAATTTCCTCCTAAAACACAAGTATACCGTTTTATTTATCATCTAAAACACACCCCAGATAAACATTTTAAACAAAATCATTAGAATCATTTTCAAAATTTTTAGAATTTTCAAAAATCAACTATCAGTAAGATATCCTTTAACGAATTTTTACCCAAAAACCAAGTATACAATTCTATTTGGGAGGTCAAACACTCCTTAGATATCCATTCTAAACAAAATCGTTAGATCCATTGTCGAAAAATTTGGAATTAAAAAAAATCATTAATCTGTAAACTGTCATTAATTTAAAGTCTAGAGTCAGAATAAAAAAATATTCCAAGGTGTTTACTTATAACATTTAGATATTAATTTTGAACAAAATCCATCTAACCGTTTAATATCTGTGGCCAGGGAAGACAGAATGGGGATGGACAGAATTTTAAAATCCACTTTTTGAGGTTCAGATACATATAAAACGTAAAGATTAATCATAATATCGTGGTGGAAAATTTTCCCGATTACAATTTTGTCTAGATATGAGAAAGTAAAATAGAAAGTAATCAGCGTGCTGGGTTCTTCAGTTTGCTTTTCATTCTATAAAAATATCTACTATTAAAAGCGTGAAGTTAAACGTCCCAAATTCACAAACATACCAGTAATGTAGTCATTTCTTATTTGTAAACCTCCTGTTTCCTCCCCCCTGTGTTTTCCCGGGCTCCCAGGTGCGTGGCAACCCCGTGACTGAGATTAATGGAGCCTCTTATAAATGTTTATTGGCTAAACAATGAACAGTGGAGCCAAATGTTCGAGAACATGTCACATGAAACAAGCGATACATGTATGTACACCGCGTCTTACTACCCGTCCGGGTCGTCCACATATTTACACCAATGTAGTAGTAATAATTAAGGTAGAGTTTTGAATAAATGTACCCTCATTTAGTTGGAGGTAGAGTGGGAAACAATTTAAAGAAAAGGCCTCCTCAGTATACTTGACCCAGATTCTAACCTTGACCTCCCGATCTCCAGTAAATCATTCTATTACGATAGTGGGTGACCTGGTGGTCTAGGGGTAGGGTGTCGGACTTCTGTGCTGAGGATCCGGGGTTCAACCCTCGGTCCCGGCACAGATTTATCTGATTACCAAACCCTTCCTTCCCCTCTGACAAGACGTGTATTAATCACAACTTGTGAATGTGAGGAATGCCAGACCTCCACCGTGGTTCGGATTCCACGTTAAACTGTAGGTCCTCCATTTCATCTCACAATCACCCTACCATTGCACATTAGCGTGAGTGCGTATAGCCCGAACGCGGTGCTAATAATAATAATAATAATAATAATAATAATAATAATAATAATAATAATAATAATAATAATAATAATTATAATAATAATAATTATAACAATAATTATAATTATAACAATAATTATAATTATAATAATAATTATAATAATAATAATAACAACAATAATAATAATGATAACAATAATAATAATAATAATAATAATAATAATAATAGTAATAATAATAATAATAATAATAATAATAATAATAATACGATAGTGACACCTTGGCTCATGAAAGTACCAATGCAGTTAAGTGATAACTTAATTGTAGCTTATATAATATGAAAATTAAAAGGTTCGTGTTTAAAAAAAAAAACAGCATAATTTGAAATTCTTACATAATATCTCACGATGTAGAGGTACTGATTTCACCAAAGAGAATCTTAAATTGTGTGGCCTTGCTGTCTAAATTTAAAGTTCCTGAAGTCTGTCGTCGAGTACCTTCAAATATTGTTTGAATTAATAAACGGTTTATCCGATTTGGTGGCCGCATGGTCTACGGCGTCACTCTAGCAATAAACTATCCTGCCGATGATGGAGAGATCAGGGTGATCGAGTGTACTGAGAGGTTTTTTCCACGATAGTTTTCCATTCTCCTTCAATGCAAATGCGGGCACAATTCCTCTAAATGTTACTTTACTCATCCCTAGTACATCAGCGTTATTAGTACATAGGCCTATGCGTACAACTCGAAGACACGAGGTGCTAAAAAATAATAATTTTAAATTAAGGAATTTAACAATTAACAGTTATGTGGTTGACCTCGGTGGTACTGGGGTAAAGTGCTCGCCTCAGAACCGATGTTCATAGGTTCAAACACAGCCGGGATCGAAGGATTTTTCTTGAGTGATAAAAATCCACGGCACAACTTCCTTCGGAGGGGAAGTGAAGCCGTATGTCCCATGTCGATTGCGGCATTTAAAAGGACCCTGGAAGGTTCGTGAAAATACGTTTTCCGGATCTTATAAATTCTTGTGTGCTGATATAATCAGTCGGTTCAGAAAGTGCACGTTAAATACCTTCAATAAATAAATAACAACCAACACGACGAAAATGTTTTTCAAAGTAAACTGTCAATGGATAGGCCTGTTTCAGCTCCTAAATCAGATTATAATATATAATTTAAAAATACGTATTAATGTAGATGTTATATAATTCAATTATATAGAGTAACGTGACCCAGCGCACCTATCCCTTCTAGCTACCCCTGTCTCGGTTGCTAGGCAACCCTCCCTCTTCCCTTCACGTCTCTCACTGGACCACTAAAACTCCTGACGTGCCTCTAACTCTCACCACATTCTCAAACTTGAGGCAAACAATTTCCCTGCTGACAACCAACGCGCTCCCCCCTCCCCCTCCCACTGTGATACCTGGACCCACCAATCAGCTTCCGTCCAGCTGTTACACTACTGGTCACCAACTTACCTGGGATAAGCGCTCAACCAACAGTAAACATGGAATACATTTTAAAATAAGAACTAGTCACGAGGAGCAGATACCAAGTTAATATTGATGTAACCCGCTTCAGTGGCTGCATGGTCTAAGGCGCCACTTTCGCAATATACTAGACTGTCGATGACGGGGAGATTGAGGTTCAAATTATGGTCGGATGTACTAAGGGTAGTTTTTCCTGAATGGTTTTTCACTCTCTCTCTCGACGTAAATGCGGGTACACTTCCTTTATATTGAACCTTACTCATCTCTAAAACACTAATATAATTAGTACATATTGGTATAGCCCGAACGGTTAGTAAAACGGTTAAAAACAATTATATTCAATATTAATTATTTACAATTATGTCGTTATTATATAATCAGTAGTTCAGAAAGTGCACACGTTAAATACCTCAAATAATGAAAAAAAAAAAATCAATAATGGCATTTGACCAAAAACTTCCGGTCAAACTACGTAATACCCATAGTATTCAAGAACTAATGAGATTAAAATTAGAAGAAAATTAGCAATATTTAATTTATTTAGGCCAAAAAATCTTTCAGTCATGAAAATTGAAAACAAAAGGGGATTTTTTACACTAGTTTCTTTTCAACCTATCTAAATTATTCGATAATTATTTTACATAACATAATTGAAAACATTTTATTATATAATAATTAAATATAAAAAATTGTATTAAAATAATGCCAAGTAAACAAAACCTTAGTATAAAAACTATAATGCACTTAAAACATGAAGTTCCCCCTTTGTTTTGGTAGCATTGATAGTACTACACATACTAGGAACAAAGGATGGTTCAGCTTTACGGCCGTGATGTTTGCGGCAGGACAATACAGTTAAAGCTGAGCTGATGTTTCCCCTTCAGTCCTACTCTGCCAGGTTAACGAGGGGAGATAGGTGTTTGCAGTTAATCCTGTAGAGGTAAACACAGTTATTGTTATATTTGTGTGCGCAGTGCAGACCGCCATTTAGAGCACCCGACACCTTAAGGCAAGGCTTGTCCAACACTAGCACAGGAGGGGTAGCGAAAAGTAGTTTCACTTATATTCTAAAATAGAACGGATATTACCTTACATACGATTATTTAAAATAACTAACTAGAGAGTCGGTTTTTAAATTTTTAAAAAGGCACAATAAAACTTTATTTTGTCATGCAAAAAAATTATACTTAAATTTGTTAACAACGGCATATTAATTATTTCACATTTCAAACAAAAAAAAAATTAACGTTTTATTGAGAATAAACCGGATTCTTATAACAGAATTTTACTAAAAAAAATTAAATACACATAAATGAACATGTTATAAAGTTGATGAATAAAATACATTTTAAAATAAAAGTAAATAAACGATGGAATTGACATTACATTAATAATCGAACTTCGAGCCAAGCCTGTCATTAAAGCTAGGGATCGAGATCGAAAGTTTTGTAGGCTCGTAAATTTCGACCTTCCACTTGATGTAAGTACAAATAAATTCAGTTCAAATTTCAACTGCTTGTGATTCTTACCTTTTCTTATTATTTGTTATTATTATGTGTTTTGTCTTAAGAAAGGTTCATCCATTCCTTTTGTAAGTGAACTTAGACCACCAATGATCTCTGTCCTCCGACTCCTCCTTGGGCTCTCAGAATTTTCTTATTTCCTTCAAGTCATATACTATTTGAATCGTCCTTCTTCCTAAGCTCATCTTTCTCTCACTCTTTCCTTCTATGACGTTATGCAGACGACAGTTCCTCCTAAGGATGTGTACAATACAGTTTGCTTTGTACCGAAGAATCATATCTAAAATTGTTTTACTCTCGCCTACTCTTCTTATGACTTATTCATTTTCTTAAGTTAAGGAGGCCTATATATTGGGGAAATGTTAGTTAGTTAAAATGTCGACTTTATTAATTTTTTAAATTTTTAGTGTAATTTTAATGTCTTAAATACATGAGTGTCGAAACCATTTTAATTATATTTCTATTATATTTTTATTTGAGTTTTGTTCTTACTTTTAAATAAGGTTTTATTATTTCTAATATATCTTTCAATTTTTTAACTTTATTTCCAAAAGCATTTAGGTACTTTAAAAAAAATACAAATGAGCGTCATTATTATTTTAAAAATAAGTGTGGTTTTCATGTGTTTTTTAAAATTTCATATTTTAAAGATGTGGTACCTATTTACATATTTATGTTCGTTATGACTGGTGATATTTTTAATATACTATTTTACTTTTAAAATAAACAAATATATCCTCTCTCAACATTTTTAATTTATGAAGACTGTATATTCGAACTCAACTCGAGCTCTGGAGCTTTTTGAAATATTCGACTCGAGTTCAACTCAAACTTAAAGAAAGACCCATGCTTGTAGATCTCTAGTTATTAGAAAAACATTATTAATATTATTCCAAGTTTTTCTATAGAGGTATGATAGTTTTCCAATTGCTTTGCGTATTTATTTTGGCACGATACTCAAATGCTTTTTCAAAATTTGTTTCAAGTGATGTACGCTTTTCAAACACACCTATATCATATATTGACACTTTTAGATTATATACAAATAAGTATATAAAGTATACATTGACGAAAGCCCATTATATTTATCTTACAGAGTTAGTTGTCAAATATAGCAGATGCATAGTCCAGCTCTTGGCGTATTGATATATGAAAGTATACTTTTATAATATTTGTTCAAGTTTAAAAACTGGTGGCATGATATATAAATAAAGGTGTGTAAGACTAGCTAGTGACCAGCCACAAACAACGCCCGAGAGCTTTTGGCTCGCCCCTGCACGGTGATATAACACCACCAGCACGACAGCACTGTATGCCAAATTGACAGAAGCTTGATATAAATGGGATTTTAATATTTTTTTAGCACCATAACCGTTCGGGTTATACGTTTATGCACTAATTATGCTAATGTTTTAAGGACTAGGAAGATTATATTTGTAGGAAGTGTACCCACATTTGCGTGGAGGGAGAATGTAAAACTATTTTGGAAAAACTACCCTTAGTACACCTGACCGAGATTCGAACCTCGATCTCTCGGTCATAGGCAGTCTAGTTTACTGTTAGAGTGACGCCTTGGACTATGCGGCCAACGAATCAGGTGGTTATTAATAGACAGCCATCTATAGTACAGGTTGAAACTAAATGCCGACTACAGGAATTTAAACCAGTCTCCCTCTAAGGTAGTCAGAGTGCGAAGATAAACGCCTTAATGATCTTGACCATGCGTTTGATAAATAATGATTTGATATTTTACAATGCTTGATAAATTATTTGTTTGTTACAATCTTATTTTCACAAGAAGGACCTTATCTGACAGATAAAAGATTCATTATATCTACTTTTATGTATTCATAAGTCAAGTCATGCGATATGCATGCCATTTTTTTAAAAATACCTCTAACTATAAACTAATACTAATGATATAGTTAAATGTTATTGATCCCGACCGAAAAAAAAAGTATACTCCATTCACGGTAGGAATTACTCTCTGAAAGGTCTTTTGTCCTACCAATATCCTTCTATATAATAGATTTCTGGTAGGGAAAAAGGCCTTTCAGAAAACAATTCCTCCGCTGAACAGACTTTATGTTTGTATTTCCTAAATGTGTCTTAGAAAAATCCTACTGTAAATGTATTCACTTTTTCTGACTACGGGATAATATATTTGTCTTTTCACCCACTTTGTAGCCCGTCTTACTACCCATCCGGGGTATATCCGCATATTTACATTAATGAGGAAGGTAGGGAGGGCTATGAGGAAATATGCCCAGATTTTCACGGAGAAACAGTGGGAAACAATTTGGAAAAAAAACAAAAAAAAACACTTCGGTATACCCTGCAAGGATTAGAACCACAACCTCGCCGTCACCAAAAAACCAGACAAGACTAGACTGACGCCTTTGCCTGAGTGCGGGTCTTATCTCATTGAATAAGTTGTTAGAGAAAAGCCGTAGTTATTGAATTCTGGCGATGAAACGATTGAACTTGCCACGTACCATTGAGAGACCTAAGATAAGCCAGCAAATGCCCCCACTCCCCTCAGGTCTTTGCATGAGGGGTTGCCACTAATAAGGGGTGGGAGCTTGTCAGCAACCCTTACACAAGTGTACACTTCACTCTCTCCGTGGAATGAGCGACTATACGCCATGTATATAAACTACTTCACTCATGGCTTAATATTTTTTTATTTTTAGGCACCACGTATTACTAACCCGTTAGAGTTATACGCTTATGTACTAATTACGTTAATGGTTTTTACGGATTAGGAAGGATGTATTTAAAGGAATTGTACCTGCATTTGCATAGAGGGTGGAAAACCCTTTAGGAAAATCCCCCCACAGTACATTCGACTGAAATTCGAGCCTTGGCCTCCCCGTCATCGGCAATCTAGTCTACTGCGATAGTAGCACCTTAGACCATGCGGCCACCGAAGTAGGTCAAAGAAGGAATCCATGCTACCAATTAAGCTAAGATAACCGGCTTAGTATTGGATTGTCTGTTTGTACAGTCCAATGTTCATAAGAAGGTCCGTTTATAATATGGCCTACAAATATATTTTTCCGGTTGAAGGTGATGACATCTCACCGTATTATTGTAATATATAGCAAACGTGACAGCTGCATATCACATGACTTGGCGTATGAATTCGTAACTAGTAGCTTTTATAGCTGTCAGATTAAGGCCCTAATAATTACCAGTTCCTCTTTCCAGCCGAGAAAATCTCGAAACCTATACTCCATTCACGGTAGGAATTACTCTTTGAAAGGTCTTTTTTCCTAACAAAATCCTACCTTTACCTTTCTGGTAGGGAAAAAGGCCTTTCAGAAAACAATTCCTACGGTGAACAGACTTTACAATACCTAGGAAGCTGACATTTTGCAGGAAAATAGCCCCAAACACAAAAACAGTGCAGGAATAAATGGTGACNCACATTCTAGTTGTTAATAATGGCTTGCAGCAGAGTTGTAAACACACATTCTAGTTGTTAATAATGGCTTGCAGCAGAGTTGTAAACACACATTCTAGTTGTTAATAATGGCTTGCAGCAGAGTTGTAAACACACATTCTAGTTGTTAATAATGGCTTGCAGCAGAGTTGTAAACACACATTCTAGTTGTTAATAATGGCTTGCAGCAGAGTTGTAAACACACATTCTAGTTGTTAATAATGGCTTGCAGCAGAGTTGTAAACACACATTCTAGTTGTTAATAATGGCTTGCAGCAGAGTTGTAAACACACATTCTAGTTGTTAATAATGGCTTGCAGCAGAGTTGTAAACACACATTCTAGTTGTTAATAATGGCTTGCAGCAGAGTTGTAAACACACATTCTAGTTGTTAATAATGGCTTGCAGCAGAGTTGTAAACACACATTCTAGTTGTTAATAATGGCTTGCAGCAGAGTTGTAAACACACATTCTAGTTGTTAATAATGGCTTGCAGCAGAGTTGTAAACACACATTCTAGTTGTTAATAATGGCTTGCAGCAGAGTTGTAAACACACATTCTAGTTGTTAATAATGGCTTGCAGCAGAGTTGTAAACACACATTCTAGTTGTTAATAATGGCTTGCAGCAGAGTTGTAAACACACATTCTAGTTGTTAATAATGGCTTGCAGCAGAGTTGTAAACACACATTCTAGTTGTTAATAATGGCTTGCAGCAGAGTTGTAAACACACATTCTAGTTGTTAATAATGGCTTGCAGCAGAGTTGTAAACACACATTCTAGTTGTTAATAATGGCTTGCAGCAGAGTTGTAAACACACATTCTAGTTGTTAATAATGGCTTGCAGCAGAGTTGTAAACACACATTCTAGTTGTTAATAATGGCTTGCAGCAGAGTTGTAAACACACATTCTAGTTGTTAATAATGGCTTGCAGCAGAGTTGTAAACACACATTCTATAAAATACTTTGAGCCATTAATTTCCCGGCCATGATGTATTCATTTATAATGTTTTTCAATTAGTACATTTCAACACACATATTATAAACGGAGATAAATACGAGGGTAGCCTAGAAGAGAGAATCCCCCCCGCAATGGCGTACAAAGTGGACGATAAAATCCGTGATTCGTCAGATGGGAGAAACCATTCCAAGTGTCCTAGGTCAGTATTCAGGGTCAGAGCTTTCTGTTAACGATGTTGACTAATTGCTGATTTCAAAGCTATTTTGCAAAACGGGTCACATCTTAACTTGATGAACTTTAGCACTCCACACACTATCACACATACTTACCAATGTGCGAAATATTATTATTATTATTTAGCACCGCGTCTTACTACCCGTTCGGGTTATACGCTTAAGTACTAATTACGCTAATGGATTAGGAATTGGGAAGGTTGAATTTAGAGGAAGAAAGAACCCGCAATTGCGTGGAGGGAGAGTGGAAAACTATTTAGGAACCCCCAAGTTCACCCGGCCGAGATTAGAACCTCGATCTCCCCGTCCTCGGCGGTCGAGCTCAACACGACTAGCGCGTTAGCCAACTACGCCACCGAGGCGGGTATGTGCGAAATAGAAATAGAGGGAAGAAAATGAGTAATTCAACCTGAGAGCCCTCTAATGTATCTGATGATAACACTTCCCCTCTTCCGCTGAAGCGTATAAACCCCCACTCTACTTTTTTTTAGCACCATGTCTTACTACCCGTTAGTGTTGTATGCATATGTACTGATCACGCTAATAGTTTTAGGGATGAGAAAGGTTATATTTATAGAAAGTGTACCCGAATTCGCGCATAGGGAAAGTGGAAAACAACTTTGTAAAAACCCGCCTCAGTACATCCAACTAAGATTCAAACCTCAAACTTCCCGTCATCGGCAGACTAGTCTACAGAGAGAGTAGCGCCTTAGACCATGCGGCCACCAAAGCGGGTCTCACTCTACTATTTGCGCTTGGACAACATTGACTTACATTTCAAAATTAACTTTTTATTGCTTCCTACTCTAGATATACGTATGCTTCTACGGACTTTTGCAATCCTCATCCTGGCAGGAAGACTCCTACTGGCCATTTTCGTCAATAAACCAAATAGTGTAAGGTTGTAAACAATTTTAAAGAATATGTCTACAAAAAAAAAACTACTTCAATATCAAAAATTTATAAGTTTGTGACAATGTAAGACTATTTTTAGAGTTATTTAAGAATTTATGGTTTTTATTTCAATGTTAAATCTCTAAAATTCACCGATTAAAACCAAATTACATTTAGATTAGGAATCATATCTTGACTTGCCATGACGTCATAGGTAGGCAACTTCCTCAACGACGACTTTCTATAATGCGCGTCTAACGCCTCAGGCAATTCAGTCACCAGCGCAGGACATTTAAAAATTATATTAAAAAAAAACTAATGCCTAAAGTTCAATCTTTAGAGATTCCTTCGAGAGTTTAAGAATAAACTACCGCAAAATATATTTAAAAAAGCAAACTTTACTTTCACTATCGTTGTTTTTTTGTCTATGAATGCGACAAATTGTTAGAATAAATTAGGTTAACAATTCTAGAAATAGTATACATATGAGAAAAAGGGTGCAATGTATATTTTACAGATTTCAAGTTAAGGTATAAAGCCTGGAATATTTGTGTGGGATTTAGATTTTACCTTTTACCATAAAAATAGTAATGCGCTTTTAATTCTTGTTTTAAGCTTCTTCTTGAACCCCTAACTTTGGAGATTATATTTCAAATGATGGGACAAAGACTTAATAAATGAGATGTTCATTGTTATATTAGAATGTGACGACCCGTACAAAATGAACTGTTAAAAGCTTCATATTAAATCATTATATTATTTAAATAAGGATATATTGTCATCACAACAGATTATATTGGTTTAAAACAAAAATATTACATATATATTTCGTTTAATTCTAGTTAACCTTGTTGGTAAGGACAGTAAATAATGTCAAAACTTTGAAAATAAAAGATATTTTTTATTTTATTTATACATTTTTTTGCCAAAAAATTACAAAGTTAAAATATTTGTTTACCGCACGTACCATTAGAATGTAAAATTTTGTCAAAAATAAATTAAATTGATGTAAGTTATAGCACATTAATTTTGATAAGATATTACCTCCAACCAAAAGAGAAATATTTTTATTGCAACTTTTATGGGGGCCCTGACAAGAGGTTGAGGACAGTTTCTAAGCGACCCGGGACTACAAATATGATAAACGGCCCCTTGACATACATTCATAAATACCCCTGAAATTATGTTTCAGTGTAAGTTGAAGTGGTGAGGTAGAAGTGTTTATATTTTTAATACTAGTAAATTTAATACCAAGGCCATTTCAGCTACATTACCAATTATTACTTTCCATTCAGTCCACTTAAAACATCCGTTTCTATTTTATACTGAATGGCATGAGCAAAAAAATTATTATATATTGTTAGACAGTAGCTGAAGTCTATTTTTGATATATTTAAGTTTGTAAAACGATCCTCCATCCACAACTAGTTTATATTACATGGCTAATAACAGTCAGTATGCAATAAACAAATGTTCTTTTACACTTGTCTCAAGAAATTGTTAATGAACCACAGTAAGAAACAACAAGACGGAACAGTTTTACATTTAACGCCTATGTATATCTTCACAAATTATGTATTCTGGGCATCCTAAGACTTACTCACTGGAACTTTTGATTAAAACTTAATAAAAACAATAGTTTAGGATTGAACTGTATTAATTAAAGGTAGTTGCAGCAGCCCAAATATCTCCCTATGTCCCAGTCCACCCCTGGGCCCTGATGTAAGGAGACCCTGGGACGTTAGCCTCTGTCATCTGCCCTTAAATCTGGTCCTGGATATATTTCCTGTGAATCCTAGTTTTCTATAATTCCTGGTAGTGTAGATATTAAGGTCCTGGATATATTTCCTTTGAATCCGAGTTTTCTATAATCCCTAGTAGTGTAGATATTAAGGTCCTGGATATATTTCCTCTGAATCCTAGTTTTCTATAATCCCTAGTAGTGTAGATATGAAGGTCCTGGATATATTTCCTAGAAGTGTAGATATTAAGGTCCTGGATATATTTCCTATAAATCCTAGCATTCCATAATCCCTGGTAGTGTAGATATTAAGGTCTTGGATATATTTTATCTGAATCCTAGTTTTCCATAATCCCTGGTAGTGTAGATATTAAGGTCCTGGGTATATTTCCTCTGAATCCTAGCTTTCCATAATCCCTAGTAGTGTAGATATTAAGGTTATGGATATATTTCCTTTGAATCCTAGTTTTCCATAATCCCTGGTAGTGTAAATATGAAGGTCCTGGATATATTTCCTCTGAATCCTAGTTTTCCATAATCCCTGGTAGTGTAGATATTAAGGTCCTGGATATATTTCGTTTGAATCCTAGTTTTCTATAATCCCTAGTAGTGTATGATATTAAGGTCCTGGGTATATTTCCTCTGAATCCTAGCTTTCCATAATCCCTAGTAGTGTAGATATTAAGGTTATGGATTTATTTCCTCTGAATCCTAGCTTGCCATAATCCCTAGTAGTGTAGATATGAGGGTCCTGGATATATTTCTTCTGAATCCTAGTTTTCCATAATCCCTGGTAGTGTAGATATTAAGGTCCTGGATATATTTCCTTTGAATCCTAGTTTTCTATAATTCCTAGTAGTGTATATATTAAGGTCCTGGATATATTTCCTCTGAATCTCAGCTTTCCATAATCCCTGGTAGTGTAGATATTAAGGTCCTGGGTATATTTCCTCTGAATCCTAACTTTCCATAATCCCTAGTAGTGTAGATATGAAGGTCTTGGATATATTTCCTCTGAGTCCTAGCTTTCCATAATCCCTGGTAGTGTAGATATTGAGGACCTAGTTTTCCATAATCCCTAGTAGTGTAGATATTAAGGTCCTGGGTATATTTCCTCTGAATCCTTGTTTTCCATAATCCCTAGTAGTGTAGATATTAAGGTTATGGATATATTTTCTCTGAATCCTAGTTTTCCATAATCCCTAGTAGTGTAGATATTAAGGTCCTGGGTATATTTCCTCTGAGTCCTAGCTTTCCATAATCCCTAGTAGTGTAGATATTAAGGTTATGGATATATTTCCTCTGAATCCTTGTTTTCCATAATCCCTAGTAGTGTAGATATTAAGGTCCTGGGTATATTTCCTCTGAATCCTTGTTTTCCATAATCCCTAGTAGTGTAGATATTAAGGTCCTGGGTATATTTCCTCTGAATCCTTGTTTTACATAATCCCTAGTAGTGTAGATATTAAGGTCCTGACCGGAGGGAGGACGCGATGCACAAGAAAAGTAAAATCCCCATTACGCTGCTAAATTGCTCTATAACATCTGAAGTAACGAAACGAACTACAAGTAAAATATTTTATTTAGCATCGCGTCTTACTACCCACTAAGGTTATACGCTTATGTACTAATTACGCTAATGGGTTAGAGATGGGGAAGTTTGAATTTAGAGGAGGTGTACCCGCATTTGCGTGGAGAGAGAGTGGGAAACCATTTAGGGGAAAAACCCTCAGTACACCCAACCGGGATCGAACCACGATCTCCCCATCATAGGTCCAGTGCGATAGTAGCACCTTATACCATGTGGCCACCGAAGCGGGTAGTAAACTAGTGTATTTTATTTCGAGTAAAGAGAGGATTTTATACCCCCTCGCCAACAGGAGCCGACTTGATGAGCTAATATTGTAGACGAGATAGTGTTTCTCTGAATAAAACAAGAGACAGTTGAAAGGAGTGTTTTAAAATGAAGTCGTCGCAGCGCGAGAAGGGTGAGTTAGTACAGGAGCAGTATCCTCGGGGGAGCGCACTTGACTGACTCTTGTTCTTGACATTTTCCAAATCTCCCCTCGGCAAGACATACTCGATAGTTAAAGAGTCAGCTCGACAGATTTTATGCATTCATACGACAAGATTTGGGCTATGCAGAGACTCATGACAGGGTTGGTTGTGCTCCATAGATAATAATTATAATATCAATGTATTTATTTGAACGAAGTTTTTTTTCGTTAATTGGCGGTATTTAAAGTGAACTTTCTAAACAGACTAAATATATCAGCAAACAAGAATTTCTATGAGTAAGAGCGAAAGGGCCTACCATCTTTACCATTAAAAGTATTTTCACACACCTTCCAAGGGTTCTATTTTACATGTCGCAATAGGCATGGGACCGACGGCTTTACTTCCCCTCCGAAGGAAGTTGTGCTACGGATTAATTTTATCGCTCAAGAAAAATCCGTCGACCCCAGCTGGGTTTGAACCCACGAACAATGGGTCATGAGACGAGCACTTCACCCCAAGACCACAGAGGTTTACTGAACGACGTGCCTTTTCTTACACTTAATAACCTACTTAAAATTCGTTAACATACTTAATCCTTATGCATTATTAATATATAATAAATTTAAATAATTTATAGTATGCCTTAAATATATATATATATAAAGCACATATATCTTTTAGGGGTGTGCAAAACTTCAAAAATTTCAACTTCATGTCGAATATTCGTCTGCTCCGACTGATTCGAGAGTAAAATTCCATATTTGACAGTAACGAAACATCGACACTAATAATATTTAAAGCTCAAATACACATGTATGTTCTACTTTTGTATTTTTGTGACGTTATTAATTATGCATTTGCTACGCAAGTGAAAAGCCCGTACATGTAAGACGCAGTGCACACACACCACACACACACACACACACACACACACACACACACACACCCCACACACACTATTCCACTAGTGTGAACTTGTGAAAATTCAGACGGGTAATAAGACCAAGTGCTCCTACACACACTACTCCATCAGTGTGAATATGTGAAAATCTGGAAGGGTTGTAAGACGCAGTGCTACCACATACACTACTCCATCAGTGTGAATATGTGAAAATCTGGAAGGGTAGTAAGACGCAGTGCTACCACACACATTACTTCATTAGTGTGAATATGTGAAAATCCGGAAGGGTAGTAAGACGCAGTGCTACCACACACACTACTTCATTAGTGTGAATATGTGAAAATCCGGAAGGGTAGTAAGACGCAGTGCTACCACACACACTAATACAAACTAATGTCTAGTAAAAGTGTTTTCTCTGAGAAGTGACAACACACTTCACACACAGTTTGGACACATGTGTGATATACGTAGACTAACATTGCTAGACAAACAAAACAGAGGTTGAGATGGTCGCGTACTCTACATCGTTTAAACGTTCCCTCAAGGTTTCCCCCCTAGCAGTTGATTTGTGTTGCACACACGCAGCCCTAGATGAGGTGGGGGGTGCTATTCATCACGTCACCCTCTCTCTGCATTCTCACTTGATTCCAGCCTGGTCCATTCCACAGAGTTAGCTGTATCACTCCGCCTCATAATGTACCATTAAAACTGTGTTATAGTAGTTCTATGGTAATTTCACAAGGTTAAACTTGCATGCTATATACAGCACACGACTTACAAACTAACTTAAACTAGGGCATAGCTCCTAATCAGGTATTATATATATATATAAATCTTGAGAAAGAAATTTGATTAGTTGGGAACAAGATAAAACTCATACGAAAATACTGCATTAGGGCTTGAACCAGGGTCTTTTCGAGCCCTCGGTCCCAAATAAGGGTTGACGTTATGTTTGTAGGTTGGTCCAGAGTTAAAGTTTTCTTTACCACTCCTATGATTGTGGAATAAAAGTAAAACATAGAAACTAAAGAAAACATGTCATATACAATCTATACCGACTCAAAAGTGAAGGGTATTACTTTTAGTTTTTGGTGAACTAGAAATATGGACACAGTTGGTGTGACCCCAAAATCTTAGAAAAAAAATTCCCTAAATTTACTTTGAAATGAAAATACAAATTTACCTGACCAAAACTCACATATAAATTGATAATGATGTAAAATAAAAAATAAATGGAATGGTGGGTGCACCGCACAGACTTTCTCGCGCTTTTATCTCAAAATAGATATTTACTAAAAACTCGTAAGATTTGTGAAACGAAATAAGTTTATCTTAATATATATAATTCTTCTGTACGTGTGTATGTCACTGAACTCCTCCTAAACGGCTGGACCGATTTTGATGAAATTTTTTGTGTGTATTTGAGTGGGTCCGTGGATGGTTTGGATTCACAATTGGACCCGGTAGCTGGCGCTGCAATCGGGTTCTAGGAATTTATTTTTATTTCTTAGAGAATTTTTTCGGGTGGGATTTTTTATTTTTTTTATTTTTTGCACATCATAACATGTAACCTCAAAATTTCAACCCCCCCCCACCTCCCAATATTTATAATAATGAATATAATATTAATAATTGACCGTTAAAAAATCATAAGTTCATTAATAATTGACCGTTAAAACCTTCTGAAAAGTTTACGAATAATTGAACTTCTGAGAATAATTCATAGTTATGTTTATTTTTCGTTACAGCTGATATTTGTGGAGTTGTGGGCGAAATGCCAAAAATGAAAATATGTTTTATTTTGTATGTTGTCTTGACAAACACTGAATTTGTAATATTTGTGTTACTCACTAATTGGAGTTCATTGTGAATTTGTAATTGTGATGATCACATAGTATTTGTTTTACTATCGAAATCAATTATGCCACCCAAACGAAAATCCAACGTTCGGGCAGGACAAGGTCTGTCGGGTCCGCTAGTATATAATATATTGTTGTAGAAACATTACACCAAATATCATAAACGAAATAATATACACTGTTACTTACTCTATGGTATTAAGAACTAGGAACACTGTTACAGAAAAATTGAGAAAAAAGAAATAACTTTGTCCACCAAAGAGCATAAGAATCAAATTAATTTTCAAAGACCAGAATTAAAAAGTATATATACTTACTTATAACACAGAAATTTTAAGTTTTATAAAAATATATTTCAAATATAAGATTTTTATCTTTAATAGTACTACAACTTTACAATGATAAGTTATTTCATATCTCAAGTTGTTACGGAGAAATGATGAAAATTGGAAAATTTCCCTATTTAAAGTACCCTCTAAGTCATTTTCATGAGAAAATGAGAACTGCCATCTTGTTTATGATGATAAACAGAGTCCAGGTATAAAAATGTAATCAAAAATCTTTAGAGCGAATTTCGAGAAAATAGATTTTTTCTCTTTTTGCCCTTCAGTAAACTGCCCTTAAATTTAGGGTTAAATATCTAATTCCGAAAAACCCTTCGGGGGAGACATTATGAAAATCTCAGATACCAAGTTTAGCCCAATTGGTAAAATAAATAGTTTCGGCTCTAGCTCGAGGTACAGACATTTCGAAAACAACTTTTTTTTTTCAGGGGGTCATGAAACGTCGGCATTTATCAAAATCTTGAATTAGAATTTTTTGATTATCACAATACTTTCTCTCCGAGGTGTCTAGAGAAAGTAAAATGGAAGCTTAAATTGAAATAAAGGTTTATATTTGGAATGCACTAAAAATTAATTAAAAACATCGTTTGCATAAGATGTGATAACAACATTTGGTCTTCCTTAGACTGCCAAATATAGGAGTTTCCATGACCAGTTACCAAATTATTTGATATTGCCTGAAAGTTTATAAGTTCCTAGCCATTTATTTGTTTTTCATGTTTTTCTTAAATGTGGCCACCCTGTATAAATATTCATAGAAACATAATAAAATTATATAATCCATATTATTCATTACACTAGATTTTTGTTCTTTAGGGATTTCACAAAAAGATGTTAATGCGCTCTAACCTTTCAAAGAAGGCCTATTAATAGCCTGAACCAAAACAAACAAAAGCAATCAATAAAGATTAACTTTTATGATGAAACATATTACCTTCTCTCCTACACTCTTCAACCCCTCCTCCCCCCCCCCGATCCAAAGTTTTACTACAGGTTCAAGTAATTCCACTTACTGTTAAAACAGTAACAAACTTCAAGTAAACATATTTATATTTAGCAGCAACTGACAATGAAATATAGGGTATTAATATTACAATTACAATGCTCTAAAACCATTATTTATGATCAATTTAAAAATAAATATGGTCCCACTGGGCTGACTTTTACATACTTAATTTATATTAACAAAGAGGATAAGAAGGGTAAATTTTAAGCGAATTCTCAAATTTGAAAAGAGATTATGGAAAACAACATCGAAGAAAAACCATTCGGTAAGTAGCTAGTTCGCTAGTAGAACCCAACTCAGTCCCTAGTAGAACCCAGTTCACTCACTAGTAGAACCCAACTCAATCACTAGTAGAACTCAATTTCGTCTCAACTAGTACTCGACTTAGTGAATAGTAGACCCAGGTCTAACATTAGCAGGATCAACTTATTGAAAAGTAAAGCCCAACTCAAACACTTAATTTATTTTTTATTTATTGTGTTAGTGGAATCCAGGCAAAAAAAAGTTTTTGATTCTTTTTTTAAACACCTTAAAACAATATTAGTTCTAATATTACTCATTTATGCACCACAATTTATTATAACTTNGGGGGGGGACTTAACAGTTTTTACCAGTTTTCCAACTTCAGTGTGCAACCTGCGAATAAAACTTCAATAGAAATAAATAAAACCTTTTCTCGCTTTCATTCAAATCTAATTCAAGCAACATTTGAATGGGACCATTTTCAGAGAAATAATTGACAAGTAAGAGACGTTTAGTATGACGGGATTTAAAGGTAGTCCAAAAAAAACCCAGAGCGGGTGATACGGAGTAAGGTGGAGGAGAGAGGAATGAAAGGAGATGGAAGGGGAGAATAAGCTTAAAACAGGGAAACCATGGAGAATTGTTAGAAAGTGTAGGGGGAGGAAGTGACTTGAGGCCTTTGTTCGGCAGCCCTTCTAACTGGCCCTTTGTCTCGCCCTACTGCTGATAATAGCGCACGACGAACGACGCGCACGCACTCCGTCCCCCTCTACGCACCGCGCGGGTGTGTGTGTGTGTGTGTGTGTGTGTGCCCGTTGATAAATCACGAGTCGCTCTGAGAGTGACGCTCCCCCCATGGCTGCCATTAGCCGGGTTAATGACGATATAAAGTCGCTGAACGTTTGGGATGTAGGACATACAACGGAGAAAGGTACGACCCAGCAGGTCAGATATAACTGAACAAACATATCTGTAGAGGAGCGATAGAACCTATATTTGGAAAAACAAATAATAAAGAGTACGTTCATAAAGAGCTGGTCTTGTCACGAACACTAGGACCAGTGGTAAAGGTATAAACAATAATAACAGGAGTGATGCTAATACTACTGCTACAGTACAATCTTCATAGGAAGGGTATTTTCTGACAGCTAGAAAAGTTACCATTCACGTATTCATGCTATAGGTCAGGTGATCTGAAGCTGTCACTTTTGATGGAATTATCAATATATTCCATTCACGGTAGGAATTACTCTCTGAAAGGTCTTTTTTCCTACCAATATCCTACTATATAATAGATTTCTGGTAGGGAAAAAGGCCTTTCAGAAAACAATTCCTACGGTGAACAGACTTTACCTACAAAATACCTATGTACAGTATTAGAATGTTATCAATTTTGACCAGAAAAAAAAAGTTTATATTTTCTAAAAGGCTCTTCCTATGAAAATTGGACTTTATTGGAGACATGATATTAATATTCATTTTAAATAAAAACACAATATTACATTAATGACAATAGGAATGAGGATGAATATAGTTATATCAATAGATTACTCTCCGTACCGGTGGTCACGCGGATTCAATGTCAGGCTCATCTCACCAGGTCTTACTGGTGATGAGAATATCAAGATTTAGATCCCAGCAAGTTTAATTGAGAGTTTTTTTGCTAAATGGTTTCCTACTCTTCTTTAGCGATAATAAGGGTATTTATACTCTAATTTATAATTTCCTCAACTCTACGCCATTTGTGTAGTTAAAATACGTATGGTTCGGACGGGTAGTAAGACGCAATGGATTTAAAAAATAGATTTTCTCTTTTTTTAAATTCAAGTAAATGCTGCTTGATAAGTTTAGTTTAAACTAGGAAAAAAAAAACTACGCCATAAAAATCTCACCTGTTTTTCTAGATGAAAGCATATAGATCAGTGTTCGACAAATTCAAACTCTTTATGGCAGTAACACTGGAGTAGATAGTTCAATTAAACAAATACTTTAAAAGTCTAGGTGAATCCTGTATCGTTCAAATATATATTTACTATTTATAAAGGAGTTTTTAAACAACTCCTTATGCACCAAATATACTTATATTTCCAGAAGACACTCGACTTCAACATTTCAAAGTGACATAGCATCTTGGCAGAGTCATAATAATACAAATGAAATGTAATAAACTATTCAGAGGTTGTCAACGGATACATCGTAAATGAACTAGTTCACAAGTGAGTTTCTAAACTATTCACCATGTCGTGTGCTACTGCGGCTACATTTGAACCCTCTAAACACATTTCGTGACACGAGATTACAAGAGTTTAATCTGCGAAAACCATATTTTACAGGAGAGCACTTTAAAGTGTTGGTTGTTAGAAAAGGCACTTTACATAATAAATTTAATAAATGAACTTGGTATAATTTAATTAGTTCACCAGCCCAGTGTTCTACAAACTTAAGTTTACGGCACACTTAACGTGGCTATTTTTTTATTATTTTTTTTGCGGTACATTGTTTTGTTTAGGGTACGCGCCGCGGCAGTAGAGAATGGATTACGCGCCAGGTACAACGGTTGTACGGGTGAATCAAAATTAGGAAAGTATGGATTATTTTTTTCCCTGACGTAACTTCAGATGTTCCAATATTAAAGGTTGATGTTATTTTTATGAGTCAAATTCTTTAACATTTGGAAACATTTTGTTCAAACCTTAACTATAACTACGTAGGAAAGCTTTTGATTTTGTCAAATGTATTTAAAATATTAGTAAGTACTAGCAAGAAAGAAAAACAAGCAACTCACGGCTGCCACTCGTACCAACTTAATTTTTTAGCACCACATCTTACTACTTGTTCAAGCATGAAATGTACTAATTACGCTAATGAGTTAGGGATTAGGAAGGTTGAATTTAGAGGAAGAGTGTCTACATTTGCGTGGAGAGAGTAGAAAACCATTTTGGAACAGCCACCTTCATTACACCAGACCAGGATTCGGACCACAATCTCCCTGTCATTGGCAGGCTAGTTTAACACGAGAGTGACGCCTTATACCATGCGGCCACTGAAACAGGTTACACCTTATTCGCCGCTAAATAATATTACACTAGTGTATATTGTTACCTTAAATATGAATATAAAATATTGAATTCATCGAAATGTTAATCTCAGATGCATTTTTATTTCGAAAAATGATTATTTCGTTACATGATGTAAAAAACTTTGTTCATATGAAATGAAATAAAGTTTTTAGTTTTCAATTAAAAACCTAAGAAATATTGAACAATTTTAATATAAAAAGTTTGTGCTCTTATATATATATAATATTACAACACATTTTTAACTTTCTAATAATGGTGTAGTGGTGTAATGCACCGACATTTGTATAATTTGAGTCAGCTTGAAATTAAAACAATGGTCACCCCAAGATAATTTCTTACATGCGAAATGGAACTAACATAATTAAACAAGCATTTATTTCTCAATTCATTATTAATTAAAGATAGTCTCCGGTAGATTTACAGCACCACAGCATTGTGTAATAGACTATTCAGGAAGAGATTTCTTCAATGTTTCTCAAATAAATGTAAAGTTTTAAAATGTTTTTCACATTTTAGCTTAGTTCCATTTTGTGAAAATCTGTTTTGAAATACTTTTTTGTGGTCAACATTTATTGCATTTTACTATTTTTTGTGTTATTTTATTGGTATTGATATTACCTATCAAAAGTGACAGCTGCAAAACGCATGAATTGACGTTAAAGTAGATATAGTAACTTTTCTATTAAAAATATACTATAGCTATTAATAACTAGGCATATATATATAATATAACCTTTGAGATTGACAAACTTCGATTAGTAACTTAAAACAATTCCACACATACATTGAATTCAATGACAAGCTCTCAAAATAAAAGAAACTAAAATCATCACCATCATCAACTGTTTCAAGCCTGTGGCCGGTTCAGTTTAGTAAAATTCCTCAATATTCCTCTACTCTTCCATCACTCTTCCTCCTTTAATTTCTTCTGTTCTTCTCCTATCTTCTTTGAACACTTTCTATTATCTGCTCCTCGCATCTCTTTCTTGGCCTCCCTTGCGGTCTTTTTCCTAAATACTTAATTTCCAACATTTTCTTCGGCATCCTTTCTTTTTTTCATCCTCATTATATACACGTACCATCTCAGTCTTGCTTCCTCTACAATCTCATGTACACCCTGTACCTCTACTCATTCCCGGATAACTTCAATTTTCATTCAACTGAAATCAAGTAATTTGAAAATAATTCAATAAAAATAGTAGAATAAAGTTATCTAAGGCTTGGCGTTAAGAAAAAGTCTTCTTATGTCTAAGAAGAATAAAATCCTTTCTAAAAATATGGAAGTCAACACTATGAACCTAGTTATACCGGATATTGCTACTGAATAATGCACAGTGTGAACTCCCCTGGTTGGGACTGTACCTGAAAGTAGTTCTTTCCCCCTACCCTTTTCTCCTGCTCCCCTATCGAAAGACATCCCTCCCTCACACACAATGGGGGGAGGGTAGATCGCCAATGCTAATGTCAGGGCTGTTTTAGGGTCTTGCATTCACCCCCTAAAAGGAAGGGCGAGGGAAAAGGGAAATTTGCTTGGCTAGGTCAGGACTGTTATAACAATGTGCGTGAAAGATAAAGGGGGAAAAAAAGGGAAGGATTTTCTCAACTACCTTTTATCCCATTCAAACTCCTGGATTACCGTTCACACCATTTTACTTTGTGTTTTTGTTGTCCGAGTCTTAATGTCCTTCAAGTGTAGTAGGGACGAGGACGGTAGAGTTTTGAGGAAAGGTACCGTCATTTGTTTGGAAATATCAACGAAATAAATACATATGCGTATAACCCGAACGGCTAGTAAGACGCGGTAAACGAAAAATATTTGTGATTTTTTTAAAAACAAGTTTCACTATCCGTTTGGATTATACACGTATATTAATACATTTAATGGATTAGGGATGAGTAAGGTAAAATTTAAAGAAAATGTACCCACATTTGTATGGAGGATGAGGGGAAAACCACCTTAGTTTATCCGAGCGGAATTCGAAGCTTGATCTCCTCGTCATTTGCAGTCTAGTTTCTTGAGAGAGTGACGCCTTAGACCATGCGGCGAACGAAGCGGATTAAAAGCTATATGATTTACTTATTTCAAGCGCTTCAAAACTTTATCTAGCTTGAGACTTAATATGAATTTTAAAAAAAACTACAAATTGAAACTTGGCTACACTAATTAAAAATAATATAAAAATACATGTTTTATTTTTGTCTTAAAGATGACCATGTTGACTCAACATGATATTGATATAGCCTACTAGTAATATATATATATATAAGGGGATAAAAGTAATATAATGCTACATTAAAGAGGAGCATATTTCCCATTTAATTACTTTGGTAAAGCACATATGTCATTGATAAATGTTCATGGACGCCCCAGATGTATGAATCTAGCACAGAGGCCTCCTGGGTACAGTAGATGGTAAATTGGACGTGCATCACAACCCCTGCAACCCCTGGCAATGGGGTGTGGAAACAATACCATTTGAAGAATAGTAAGTTACAACACAAAATGCTGGAGCGTCAATAAAACTTCCTTAGCATCATGAAGAACGTGAAGGACTATAGTACTGGGATAAACTAGCTTTATTAAGATATTAGGTATTAAGGTGGGTTCATATGAACACCATTGTGCAGCACTGTTAGTACAGACTATTTACGACTTTATAAAGTGAAACATAGTTTAGCCTTGAAAGATACGTAACTAAACGTACAGTAGCCCCATGGCTTCTTTGGTGCTGAGAGAGAGCTGACGGCTTTGAAAAGTTACCAGAACAAATTATGTATCCCTACGCCGAACCATATGATCTGCAAAAAATATGTGTTTAACAGCTGTCACTTCTGACAGTCAAAATTTAGATATATACCTAACTGTTGACTGTCAGAAGTCAGCTGTGAACTGTCAGTCAGCACCAAAGAAGCCATGGGGCTACTGTACACTCCGTCTACCCTGAAAGGTTTTTTTAATCGTATGACATATATGACCGGTAGGGACATGACATCCAGGTTCGGTCGCCTGTATGTATAGACTATTAGCCGCTCTGAATGCACAGAACGTTACCCAGGGTACACCACAGGAGGTTGTCTACACGTCGTCCCCGCAATGAGATGGAGTTATGATAGTGATTATGAAGTTGTAGAGTCGGGGTGAGTCTTAACATAACTTAAGCCTAATTTACCAACCCCTGGTGACTGATGGGATGATTCCCCTTACGAAAACAACAACTCAAGTTACTAGCCGGGAATTGAGCCCGGGACCCTAGGGTTGCAGCCAGGTCCACTGAACACTAAAAAACGGGGCTGGATACCCTTAAGGTAGCAGTCCTACCCTGACAGATTACTCTCTGGCCCTATCTTACAAGCTTTTCTTTGCACTCCGTCTCACTACCTGTTAAGGTTATACGCAATTGTACTAATTACGCTAATGTGTTAGGCATGAGGAAAGTTGAATTTAAAGGAAGTGTACCAGCATTTGTGTGGTGGGATAGTGTAAAAACATTTAGAAAAACCACCCTCAGCACATCCGACTGGGATTCGAATCCCGATATTCCGGTCATATGCAGTCTAGTCTAACATGAGAGTGACGCCTTGGACTATGCAGCCACCGAAGCAAGTCTTACAAGTTTAATCTTTTCCATCAAGATAATACTGGTACATTTAGATATAAACGGAGGGTATGTGTTATTTCGGTAACAGTCTGAACTATTCAGAATGTCTTGATTATTTCGGTTACAGTTTTAACTATTCAGATTGTCTTGTTTATTTCAGTTACAGTTTTAATTATTCAGAATGTTTTAGTTATTTCGGTTACAGTTTTAACTATTCAGAATGTCTTGTTTATTTCTGTTACAGTTTTAACTATTCATAATGTCTTGATTATTTCTATTACAGTTTTAACTATTCAGAATGTCTTGTTTATTTCGGTTACAATTTTAATTATTCAGAATGTCTTGATTATTTCGGTTACAGTTTTAACTATTCAGAATGTCTTGATTATTTCGGTTACAGTTTTAACTATTCAGAATGTCGTTTTTATTTCAGTTACAGTTTTAATTATTCAGAATGTTTTAGTTATTTCGGTTACAATTGTAACTATTCAGAATGTCTTGATTATTTTGGTTACAGTTTTAACTATTCAGAATGTCTTGATTATTTTGGTTACAGTTTTAACTATTTAGAATGTCTTGTTTATTTCTGTTACAGTTTTAACTATTCAGAATGTTTTGATTATTTTGGTTACAGTTTTAACTATTCAGAATGTCTTGATTATTTCGGTTACAGTTTTAACTATTCAAATTATTTCGGTTACAGTTTTAACTGTTTAGAATGTCTTGTTTATTTCGGTTACAATTTTAATTATTCAGAATGTCTTTATTATTTCGGTTACAGTTTTAAATATTCAGAATGTCTTGTTTATTTCAGTTACAGTTTTAATTATTCAGAATGTTTTAGTTATTTCGGTTACAGTTTTAACTGATCAGAAGCTATTGGTTATTTCTGTCACAGATTCAACTGATCAGAATGTCTTGGTAGCCATAACGATTAATGGCGATCCATAGAAAATTATATTGTTCTTTGTGCTTTGTTATAAAATATGTGTCTTTGGGTACGTGACACATTTTAAAATTCTACTAAACTTAGAAACACCCATCAAACATTAATTCTCCCACTAGATTTCAAACACAAGTTGTTTGTTGTTTTAATTTCCACCGCATACCTGTCGAGGCTATTCACACATTACACTAATAAGATAGGGACGAGGAAGATATATATATATATATATATATTTCTTAGCATCATATCTTACAACCCATCCGGGTTATACGCTTATGTACTAATTACGCTACTGGTATTAGGGATAAGGAAGATTATATTTAGAGGAAGTGTACCCGCATTTACGTGAAGGGAAAGTGGAAAACCATTTTGGAAAACCAGCCTCAGTACAGCCGACAGAGATTCGAACCTCTATCTCCCCGTCATCGGCAGTCCAGTCGACTGCGAGAGTAGCGCATTAGACCATGTGGCCACCGAAGCGGGTGACACATTATTTTCAAGTTAAAATTCGTAGTTAAGGCAATATACAAACAGTTCCATTAGATGATGCTTTTAGTAGTTGTTTCTACTATTAAATGTTGGAAGTTTTTTAATTTTTGTATGATCAGCCTACATTTATAAGAGTATATATCATTTCATAAAGTTAGAAGAAATATTTTCTTCTTTTAGGAGGGAGAAGAGGATTTTTTTTTTTATCATTCTTTTTGGTGTGTTAGTTCCTGACTTTCTGAGGCAAAAACCATTATTCAAATTAAAAAAAAGAAGAATAAACCATTTTCAAATCAGCGTGTTTATTCAATCTAAACAATATAAAGATTTGTACTTAAAAAAGTATAAAACAAATGATTAGTGATTATTTTTATTCAAATCATTCGTAATTCAAATATGAAGACGATATTGGTAAAAAATTAGTCATATTCCGTCTTCTTCATATTATTTTAGGGAACTACTTTTTCCCCCCCCCCCCTTCTCACGCAATTCAAATTTTAAATGCAATAGTAGAGAAGGTATGAGGATGGTAGAGTTTAGAAGAAATGTACCTGTATTTGCGTGATACAATGTTTATTTTATGATATACTAGCTGAAATATCCGGCGTTACTTACCCCTGGCAACGCTTTTATTTTCTTCAAAGAGACAGAAAAAAATCTCTCCACTTTAGTTCTTCCAGCCCAGTTTTTAATTAACAACTATTAAAAAAATGAATTAAAATATAAAAATCTCGGTTTCGATGTGCACATGGTCATATACAGGAGCTACTAATTTTAAAATGTCAGACCTCTGTGTGCGGTAGATATTGCGCAACGCTCATCACAGACTCTCTATTCATTTTATTAATATAAATTACATTGGTTGGGGCTACATATTTTATTTTAAATGGTGATTCTTACTGGTAAATGGCAACACAACGACGCTGGATCCACCCCCACAAAAAAAAAAGAAGTGTTCCTACATCTACATGTATATTACTCGTCACACCGCCGTTTCAATTATTTACGTTTAATGGAAAAGCGACCGGAGCCTCTTCTCTTTAACGATTGGAAGAACGGATTAAAATAACTGCGCGAGACAATGAAAAATAATTAGATTTTAACTCTCTAAAAGCGACGAAAAGTTTTGGGTTAAGTATCAGGGTCAGTGTTCGAAAGAGAAGGGGAAGTGAAATCATTTTTTGTCAGATATTTCCTGGAGACAGTTTCAATAGCTATCTTCACGGCCTAAGAGCCGCTAATAATAATAATAACAACAACAACAACAACAACAACAATAACAATAACAACAATAACAATAACAACAATAACAACAACAATAACAACAACAATAATAACAATAACAACAATAACAATAATAACAACAATAACAATAATAACAACAACAATAACAATAATAACAATAACAATAGTAATAGTAATAATAGTAATAATAATGATGATAATAATAATGATGATAATGATAATAATAATAATAATGATGATAATAATAGTGATGATAATAATGATAATAATGATAGTAATTATGATGATGATAATGATGATAATAATAATAATGATAATGATGATAATAATAACGATATTAATGATAATAATGATGATATTAATGATAATAATGATGATAATGATGATGATAATGATAATAATGATAATGATAATAATAATAATATTAATAATAATATTAATAATTATTAATATTATTATTATTCGACGAAAATTAAATCGTGGAAGGTAAACATTTAATACATTTGAGCTTGCTTCTATTTAATATTTGATCGCAATAAAAAGCTGTTACACCTGCGCTACTAAGCACAACCAGTAGATTTATCAAACCATTAAGTAAACACGTGTAAGAGTTTGGTGAAACTTAGGCAGTGATCTCAGAGCTAAGGGCCCAGGTTCAATCGACGGCTGGATAAACGTGTGACTTGTTAGCTATTTTTAAGTGAATATGATTAAAATTGGCCCTTATAATATTGTTCCATTAGTTTATATAGTTTCAATCGGGTTAGTGATAGTATAACTTTTTTGTTGAAGCTTCATTAAACAATAATAAAAATTCCAGTCGCTAGCTGAATTGTTTATTTTCTCATATAAATAAAGTATTTTAATAGTGATGGTTTTCTTCTTTGAGGTTATGATAGCTATTGAAGTTGTATGTTCCTCCAAACTCTTACAATTCTGTCTGTCCCCATGTACTGCATCTCTGGATGTTTGTTTCTAACAGGGGCAAAGGCCGAAACGAATGAAGAATTTAGTTAAAACTCGATTTACTTAATTAGTCTATCGCATTAAGAACTCGAAAGTTCACTGTTGCACTTAATAAAGTACGCCACCTATTCCTGTCCTGAGCTAGTTCTATCCAGTTCACCTCATTACACCTTATCCCAATCTTGAGATATTTCTATCCAGACCACCTCTTTTCACCCTATCCATATCTTGACCTACTTCTATCCAGTCCACCTCATTACATCCTATACCTATCTTGAGTTTCTATCCAGTCCACCTCATTACACCTTATCCCCATCTTGAGCTAGTTCTATCCAGTCCATATCATTACACCCTATCCCTATCTTGAGCTAGTTCTATCCAGTCCACCTCATTATACCCTATCCTTATCTTGAGATAGTTCTATATAGTCCATATCATTACACCCTATCCATATCTTGAGATAGTTCTATATAGTCCACCTCATTACACCCTATCCCTATCTTGAGGTAGTTCTATCCAGTCCACCTCATTATACCCTATCTCTAAGTCAATTTTAATATTATCCTTCCATCTGCATCTAGGTCTTTCCAATGGTTTCTTCCCATTGGGTTTGCCAGTCAGTATCCTGAACAAGGTTCTAGATTCCTCCCATTCGCGCTGCATATCCTGCCCAACGTATTATATGAGACTTGATTATCCTAACAATTTCTTGTAATTAGTACATGGTATGTAACTCACCATTGTGTAACACCATCTAATCCCCAGTACCTTCATCCCATTTTGGACCAAATATTATCCTAAATAAGCTACCTTGTTTTCGAACACTGTAAATATATTTTCGTCAAGTAAAGTAAGATACCACGTTTCATACCCATATAGAACAACCGGTAAAACTAATGTTTTGTATTTGATAGTAAGGTTATATCTTTTTGTTTATTATTTTTAATCTAAAAATTATTCCATTTAAAACCGTAAAATTTCACAAACTTTTCAATAGTATAAAGTAAAATAAATCATCTTTAATACAAATAAGAGTTGAAGATGGGGAAAAAATCACCGAAACATATCGTCGTCATAGAAGAAAAACTAAAACTTATATAACATAAGAAGGGAGTAAAAATAATAAACAAGAAGATATAATCTTACTATCAAATATTATTACTCCTTACCAAATAAGCATGAATATTATTAGAAATATTGTTTTGTATATTCTGAGTTTTACATTCCTGGACAGCAGGCGAAATGTTGACAACTTGCTGATCAAATAATAGCATGCATTTCCTGACTGTATTATTTTACTAATTTCCTCTCTAATATCATTATTGCTAGTTAAGATTGTTCCTAAATATTTGAACTCATTATTATTATTATTATTATTATTATTATTATTATTATTATTATTATTATTATTATTATTAGCACTGCGTCTTACTACCCGTTCGGGTTATACGCACTTTACGCTAATGTGCAATGGTAGGGTGATTGTGAGATGAAATGGAGGACCTACAGTTTAACGTGGAATCCGAACCACGGTAGAGGCCTGGCATTCCTCACATTCACAAGTTTTGATCAATACACGTCTTGTCAGAGGTGAAGGAAGGGTTTGGCAATCAGATAAATCTGTGCTGGGACCGAGGATTGAACCCCGGACCCTCAGCACAGAAGTCTGACACCTTACCCCCTAGACCACCAGGTCACCATGAACTCTTTAAACATTTCAAATGACATGTTGTTCACAGTAATCTCTAAATCATCGACTAAAACTGTGTTCTCTGTGTGATCATATATGTGCTCAGTCTTTTCAGCGTTCACTTCTAGATTTATTTCTCTACTAGCCTTTTGTAAAATGTCTGCATTTCTTGAAACAACTTCCTTACTTACTTAACAAAATTAAATCATCTGTATATCCTAATAGCTGAGTTACCATTTAATGCCAAGCAAACTTAATATATAGGTACAATAATCTTAAGGTGAGCTTGTAATTTGAATTATATCTTTAGATTAAGAGTAGTTTATTGATAACGTAATTTTGAAAATTCAAAAATTTTCTGTAGCAATTTTGTCTAAACTGATATCTGGGGTATGTTTAACATGGCAAATAAAAATGCATACTTGTTTTTAAGAGAAACTAAATATTTTAGGGTAGTTTTTTCATAGTTGAATTATGAAAATTTGTAATTTATAAAATGGTTTAAACAATTTTGCTCAAAAGGGGTATCTGGGGAGTATTTAATATGATAAATAGGAAACAATTTTTTGTTTTACAAAAACATAATTTTAGGCTAGTGATTGCATTTTAGAAAATTTGAAAAAAAAAGTTATTCATTTTCATTTTAAACAAGTCTAATAGATTGCAAGGTAAGATAACGTGCCTACATCAACCATTTGAATTTCGGCAAAAGAAAAATTTTACAATAACAAAAGAATTTTAATAAAGTTAATTAAAGATAAAATTCAGCACTTAACATTATTAATCAAGAGAAAACATGATATTAGCTTTATGAATTGTTGCACCATAAAAATGAATTAAAGTGTGTAAGGACTTGATAAAATGTTATAATAATGCATTGTTAATAACGGAAGATAATTTATTTTGCTCAAAAGACGAGATAATTCCGGGGTCTGAAACAAATTGTGTGATATACACCATTGTTACACGCAGAGGTAGACAATGTCGTGAAGGAGTGGCCTTCAAGATAAGGGAGTTTCCCTTGCACGCGCTATCTGCCTAATTTAAGATTTAATTTCACAAAGGGAAGAAAGATAATGAGCGTGTGTGCTGAAAGATACGTACAGCTACATTGTTTCTCCGCCTGGCAGGGTAGGGAGCGTGGTGAACCGCCAGGTGTTACGGGTTGCCGAGACACAATACTCGGGCGTTAAATCTTGGCCTTTCGTTTCTTTCTATAGTACTTGTTTCCTTCGCAGATTTTAAGTGTACTTTCTAATATCAAGGTTATATCAGAGCACTATTCACGCCAAGAACATAAACAACTTACTATTATTTAATTAACATACCACCCGATTATTCTTCTGCCTGTCCAGGCTATACAGATTCTAGCTAAGTCAATGGGGTAGTAATGAGGAAGATAATAATTGAAGTGGATATGCACCCACATTTGCTCAGTCGATTCAGAATCAGTTGGTTCAGAAAGTGAACGTTAAATACCTCAAACAAATTTAAAATGAAATAAAGGTAATGGCAATAGTACAATGCGATATAATTAATGAGATAAGCGACAACAAAATAATTATGGGACCAGATCAAATGTTAAAAATTTACTTTATAGAGTAAAATAACAAATGTTTGTACAAATAATAGTTTATTTTAACCACCATTTTAACAATTGGTCTCGGCTCGAGAGGAGTGGAGGGGTAAGTACAGACGAATATATTACTAATCTTACCAAGTTAATGAACAACCTACATAAGATTTAAAAAAAAGAAGACATGTTCAAACTATGTCGAATAGTCCTACTTTTATTTTCGTTATCTGTAGTTTGTAGGCCATTAACCTATTTACTTTAAACATAGTCAAGTGTCCAAATAGAAAATTTAATAAGTTTTAGGAAAAAACGTAATATTTATCATAAGATCTCTTTAATGGCGACAATTATGGCTCTAAGTTTTGGAATAGAGGTATATAAAGGTAAGTCTCGAAGGGACGATCAATTTGGTTTAAATGAACTAAATTTAGACAGCTATTTTATGTGTTTAGATCTAATGTATTGGAATCTCAATTTTGTGTTACAACATTACAGCGTGCTGCTCATTTAGGAGGTGCGGGAACAGTGACTAATGCACCTCCATGCTTTATGTCGCTTGTATACCTCCGAGCAAGAAGGAGTTATGAGACTCAATAAAGATATGCAGCAATAGTGTTCAAAGAGGCAAAGCTCAAGTTAGAATAAGTTGAAAACCAATTTTTTAACACAACGTATTTTGATCAACGTTTTTTTGGATACATTAAACTTATTTTTATTTAGATTTGAATGGTTAATTTTAAATTTATGTGTCGCCCATATTAGAAACGCCACACTAACAATGATCAGGGCAGCTTAATGTTTTATGTTAGTCAATGATTAGATTAGATTTTTTTTAAAAGTTTGGGTAGGTACTCTAGGAAACGGGACAGGTTATTCAGAAAAAAAACATGTCTCTTATATCTCAAGGAAAGCCTATATTATATGTACCATACATTCAGTTACCTTGAAAGGTCGCAGTCTCACCTAGACTGATTAACTACACTATGGACCTATCTTATAAGCTATACCATAGTGGAATAATGTAAGGTAAGCCTGCTACCTTACAGGGTAAACGAAGGGTACAATACCAAGGTTAGTCAAAAGCTAAAGTCCAATTTCATGGGAAGGATCTTTTTGAGAAAATGGAAACCTTTCTTTGAATTCAACATTGATAATACTTTACTATATTATAAGTGTTATTTTATAGGTAATCTATCAAAATGAAAGGCGAAGATTAGGTGAAAACAGTTCTAGTAGCTTTCCTAGATGCCCTTCCTGTGAAAATTGAACTGTTTATAGACAGGCAACCGTCCCTTACCCTCACTCGAATGTATAAGTTTTCCCACCGACTGGAAAACACTGGAACGAAGTAAAAACTGAAAGTTCTCGATGGCGAAAATGATATTGACACTATTTGCATTCGTAGATTGTAGAGTAACATAAATACTGTTCCTGATCGTACAATATCAGTTGTACATTGTTGACGAAGGAAGTGAGGTTATGTAAGACAGTGAGTGGAGTGTGGCTTCCTGGCTGTATTGATCGTGAGATGCAGAGCAGAACACAACATACAGAACAGGGATTAGGGTATTAACCGCCGAGAAGAGAGGAGGAAGAGGACTGCCGTTACTCCGAGAGAGAAAATAAACACGGACGGATATTTGAGGAGGATCGTTTAAAGGAGGGTTCAAGAGAGACACCGTTTTGGATACCCTGGGAACAACATTTAGGCAGGGAGTTTGGAAAACAAACAAAAAACAATCTTTTGTTTAGAACATGTTTATAGATGTTGTTTGATTCGTTACGTTTATAATCTCACAGGAATAACATTTGTTTCCATTTACGACCTATTTGTATATCATAGTATTTTAAATATAAAGTTTGTGTTCATTATTTTAGCCAAGTTTCTAGATTATTAATATTAATATACTCTTACAAGTAATTACTTTAGTCTTAGGCTTACCCTAGATCAATCAATCTACTTTTTTATTTTATTTACTTTTTCCATTGGTTGTTTTATTATTTATTTATTAATTAATGTATTAATTACTGTTATAAACTGACATATTATTTTAAACTAATTTTTCTATTTTTTATTTATGTCTAATTTTACTATAGTATTGTTTACTAATATATTTGTTTCGTTGTATTGTATTTTGATGAATCTTTTCAGTCTTGGCCTATTAGAGGCCTTATCACGGGCCTCGCTAGCGTGGTACAAGGGGGTTACGCCCCTTCTCCCCAACAATAGTGTATTTTACTGAGGACACATTTAGCACCATCAAAGAAACAATTGAGTGTTTTATTTAGAGAAATGAAAAGCCATGCTTGAAGTAATACATACATGATTAAGATATCTTATTTGATTACTTTTTGTGTGTTATATTTGTTATTAAGTTTAAAAATATTTAAAGTGGTAATGGGTCCACTATGTCCCCTCCCCCTTACCCCCCGCCCCCTTCTCACAGATATTTAAGAGCGAGCAAGGCCTATGGGTCTTGCTACTGTTGTTATGCACAATGATGAACGATGTTGAAGATACAAATTGAAATAATTATTGTAATCTTTTAACAAAGCTAGAGTTTTTAAAAATATTTTAATAAATTTAATTGGTACTGTGGTAATACATCATCTTGGTTATATCATCAGACATCTTTTAATTTATAAGTTAAGTTAGTTTGTAAGCTGTGTGTTGATATCATATATATTTAGAACATACACATTATATACCTTGTTGAAAAACAGATGACAATTTACATGTTCAATTAAATATAATGTTGCGTATATTTTCAAAATAATACATTTTAATAAGTTAATAGGATATTTAAGCCTACGCGTGATACATAATTCAATTATTGATTTTAGGAGCACGCGCTCGGTTAATGAGTTCAAGGTGAAAACTTTGTTCATTAAACCCAAAGAAAATATGTTAGGAAGTTGAGCAACTTTTCCAGGAAAGTAAATATTTCCAGTGAAATTATACAGTTTGAAAGAGAAGTGGAATGTTTAATTTGATTAAGAGAAATAAAACACATAATGCAAGCGCATCTTATGATATAGCACACATCACATATAATAGATCAGACAAAAAAACTCTCTACTATTATTACAAACATTGATTGCAAAAGTTATTCAAACTTTTGGGAAATTCTTTAGAAATGATAGTTATGAATGCAGGCATAACCCAAAGTCACGACAATTTAGGTTCCAGAACACTGTCGTAATTCGAAAGTCGTCGGAACTACCCACACTTACGACAATTTAGGTTCCAGACCACTGTCGTAACTCGAAAGTCGTCGGAACTACCCACATTTACGACAATTTAGGTTCCAGACCACTGTCGTAGCTCGAAAGTCGTCGGAACTACCCACACTTACGACAATTTAGGTTCCAGACCACTGTCGTAACTCGAAAGTCGTCGGAACTACCCACATTTACGACAATTTAGGTTCCAGAACACTGTCGTAATTCGAAAGTCGTCGGAACTACCCACACTTACGAAAATTAAGGTTCCAGACCACTGTCGTAACTCGAAAATCGTCGTAACTATCCACACTTACGACAATTTAGGTTCCAGACCACTGTCATAACTCTAAAGTCGTCGGAACTACCCACACTTACAAGAATTTAGGTTCCAGACCACTATCGTAATTGAAACTTGTCGGAACTAAAAGCAATGTATTTTTTTCTTTCTCTAATCATACTGCACTACAATCGTGATATACGGACCCGTCGTAAATACCACATTTATAGCTACAATAAACACTGTAGGTCCTGTATTTTTAAAACGGGTAAGTGGTGGAATCCGATGCGAGTGGTAGCGTCATGTCACCAGGCTCGTAGCGTGGGGGCAATGAAAAGCGTCGTTAGTGCGAAGTGTCGTAAGTAGAGGTAATCCTGTAATTATATCATCTTCTAGCTTTAGTGACGTAGATCTTTCCTCTTTCAATCTCTCTCTCTCTCTCTCTCATATAAATTATGTATAGTTTTGTTTGAAGAAAGACAAGCATCACGGTTTATAAGAATTTTTACTTTCTGTGTAGGTGAGTTGCGGCCTAATCTTGAAATCGTGAACGAGTTACGGCCCGGCTTTTTGAGAGAGTAGGTATGAGTTGCGGCCCACTCACTTGAGAGAGAGGTATGAGTTGCGGCCCACTCACTTGAGAGAGAGGTATGAGTTGCGTCCACCTAATTAGCTTTCTATCATGTTGTCTTACATTTCAGATAGAAACTATCATCGTCTCATGTCGACATCCTTCGTAATATCAAAACTTTCTTAGTTCTTGTCGTTCATTAGTTTTGGTGAACATTTTAAGGTTAGGTTAGGTTAGGTTAGGTTGGGTTGAATTAGGTTAAGTCAATAGCCCGGGCCACGATTCGTACGTGGCTCTAAAAATGTGAGGCCGAAACTCAACTGTCTCTTTAGAGGCAGGGGCGGATCCATATAATTTTCATAGAGGGGTCATAATTATAAATTATATAGTTATGTATGTTATAAACCAAGGTCATCCTCAATTTTTTTTAAATCAGATAGTTTTTAGAAACCATTTGGTGTGGCCCTTTCTCAATAAATTTTTGAAAAATGGTTTATTCTAGAAGCTACGAGTAGTCTTAGCCTTAATTTTTTTTAACTTGATTATTTTATGAGCCATTTAAAGTGTTCTTCACCCAGACATTTAAAAAATTTGGATGCCCCTTAAGCTATTTAGAGTGATCCTCACCTTATTTTGTTTTACGATAGTTAGATACATCTAGAAGATTATCTTTGAAGTGGTCTTCCACCGACAAAATTTTGAAAATTTAATTATTTCAGAAACTAGGTGGTCCTCGCCTGAAAATTCTTCAAAATAACATGCATCTAGAAGCTACTTGGAGTTGTCCTCTTCTAGACTTTTTGAAATTTGGATGACCTTGAAAGCTATTTAAAACTTTCCACCCCTGACTTTTTGTGCCAGTTAGATGCCTCTAGACTTAGTAGTTCTTTGAAGCTATTTGGAACTTTCCTCCCCTGACTTTTTGTGCCGATTAGATGCAGTAGTTATTTGAAGAAGTCTTCTCAGGAAAATTTTTGACAATAGAATGCATCTAGAAGTCAATTCGAGTTTGACTTAAGGCCATCTTTCAGCTTCATATTCAATATTATCAGAGGATTTGAAATATATCTAGGAGGTAATTTATTCCAGGGAGGGGGCAAATTATTTCCAGGGGGGGCAGACTAACATCTCTATACGGAACAATGTTCGTTACTCGCTATGCACGACCAAATATTAGTATATAAAAACGAATATTTTTTCCACACTTGCTTGAATCATATGGAAAAGTGAATAAACGTGGAAAAATAACGCACGTATGGGTCCGGCTTAAGAGGTGTCTGCGCGTAAAAAAGGTTAAAGATTGTATACCATTTATCTGTGTTGTATTTTATTTCTAAAATTTGAACTTTAATTTTGCTTTTTGTATTAATTTTCTAACTTTCACAGGGGGTCAACTGGCCCTTTGACCTACCCCCCCCCCTCTCTGAATTCGCACCTGTTTCGAGCTAGACAGCTCGTGCGGCCGCAACTCACCTACAGCTTTTACTTTAAGGAATGGAATAATTAATATAGTTACTGTGAGTAGTTGATAAATAATATTTTGTTTAAGTTAAAGCAATTAAAATTATTCAAGTGGGGCTATTAAAATTAAATGTTGTAAGAAAACAACTAAAGGAGAGATATGGAAAATATATTAATTTGTCCGCATTATTTCATTTGTAGCAAAAAAAAAGCCCAGTACAAAAGTGACGCAAAAAATAAAATATTATTAGGAGTACTTTTTTTTAAATCTATCAAATACGCGTTTGCTGGCAACGTCATCCCTTTATCGGTCGCGGTGTCCACCACCAACAGCTGAAAGTGTCGGTTCCGTAGTAATTGAATCGACGAGAGAGGAAGAAAGATGCCCAGGTAAAAGAGATTCGTGCCCTCTGAGGCACATTACAAGGTAACGCATGCATCTCTTTGATGTTCCCAGGATGGGATGGGCAGGCGGCCGTCTGTTATCTGTTCCAACCAACACGGTAACACCATTAAAACGAAACTGTGTAGGACACATCCAGTGCTGCTCTCTGAATGTGGGGTTAATGTCGTCACCGACACGGTAACATCATTACAGAGTTTTAAGAGGGAGCCCTCTGAGATAGGGGACATGGTGTTCGACCGGGCGTCCTCTCAGGAGTACCACCCTTAACAAACAACGTTTAAATTTAAAATGAATTTAGTTCTAGAAATTCTACCAATGTTAGTTCGTACAATTCCTATTCAAAATATATTATTTGAAACATATTTAAAATGCTCAATATTTATTTTAAATTTTGCAAGATAATTTCTTTAAACACCGGTAGTTAAAATAATATTTGTACAAAGATACCTTACAATATTATTTCCTAATAAATGTTTGAATTCGTTAAAGTTGTCACAATAAATCCATCAAAAGGTAAGAGTGAGCTTCTGTTAACTACCATCCCAAATGAAAATATTAATTCCGAAGTCATTTATAAAAAAATAGCATTCCCAATCAGATGAATAAGAATTAATGAGCAAAATAAAATGTTGATTTAGTAACGTGAATAATACAATTGGTGAATGCATTTTCTCTAGATCCGTGGCAACACACATTATTATCTATATAAAACAAATGATAGAACCTTAATCAAAATAATAATATTAACTTTGCATATCATGAGAAACATTAATTCATTTCCTTCTCAACGGGTAGTAAAACTCGGTACTAATAATAATAATAATTTCTTTCTTTATAGGTTCTTACCACTCGTCTGGGCTATTCGCATTTAATTACAGTGATGTGAAGGATAAAGAAGATAAAATTCAGAAGTAATGTACTCGCATTTGCGTGAGAAAAAAAAAGTAGGAAATCACTAATTCTAAGTAAAAAAACCTGTCAATACACCAGGCCTAAATTTGGACCGTAATCTCCTCAAGATGGCAACACCAGCAAATCAGACTACACATTTAGCCTGGCACTTGACCGTGTACCCACCGACGCATAAGTTTATACAATCACTTTAAGCGATTATACAATTTTTTGTACATAGTGTTTATTCACTCGTATTTTACATTACATTTTTCTGCTTCAATATCAGTCTAAAGTAAAGAAAACCTGGCGATAGATGCCCCCTATTTAAAATAGTAATGAAATATAATTACAAATGTAGTACTATAGTAAATGTGTAAGTAGTTTTTTTACCCAACAAAGTCAAAATATAAACTTTAACGGATTTTATAAAGTTTGGTACTACTAAGATAACTGGGAATACCGATGCTCAGATTGGGTGATTGAGTAAGTGATCTAAGACCCTTCATGATATAAGCCTACACTCACCTATGTCTTATTTTGGCCATAATTTTCAGGTTTTCTGCTTGGACTTACCCAGTTTTTTCGTCCCTACACTATACTGCGATTTAAACTGCTTTAGGATCCGCGTGGTGGGTAGGCTGGGGAGCATAGTTGCCACATAGCGGGAGTTTGCGCGTTACTACTATGCAAACATACTCAGTGACCATCAAGAAATCTGGCAACGTGCATCGGTTGCCATGGCAACTATTCTTCACGGATTGGTCGAGCATGTGTCGAGCCTCCACTTCCCCACTCCGGTTGCGTTAACCCCAATCCTAAAGTAGTTTAATACGCAGTATAGTGATTAGGGAACGTATTCCTAGGCACCAAAAATGTTACAAATAGAAATACCCCCCGATAGAAATTCGAACCCCGATCTTCCCTTTATCGGCATTCTAATCCACTGAGCGTGTTACGTCTCAGACAATTCGGCTACCGAAGCGGGTCTACACACAGGCAATTCACATCGCTGTCAATCACTAGATACTTTTGTAAATTTTTAATAGGGAAATTGGATCTATTTTCAGATATAATGATTTAATAGTTCAAAAAGCTTCGTTTTATTACACACGATGTCAAGGAACCAAATTTAAAATTTCCGAAGAAGTTAAACTTTTATCCTGGAATGACATGCTGTTTCAGTAGAAAATATATACCGTGGAAAAAAAAAAAGAAAAAAAAAGAGGACAAAGTCGAAATAGGCTCTTATTCATAAAATAGGCAAAAACGAACAAAAAGGCAATTAATAGGCCCTATAAAGTTATCATATTGCACTCGGAATAACATGAAATGCATACATATCTCAACTGCCTGTATTTTACCATCAAGGAAAAGAAAAGACAAAATCCGCTTCCTATTAAAGATATACCAAGAGTTTCCAGCAGGCGGCCGAGCTTCGGCCAGTAGAAAAGAAAGGCAAGGTCTAAACTTGAGAAAAGTTGCAACGCTGTACAAACTAAGCTCAAGAGGCGGCGATTTTGCAGATAAAATAAAGAGGAGTGAACGCACCCAACAAAAAAGAAGAAGAGAGGAATGAACTCACCCAACAAATGAATGCGACAAAGCATAACGTTGTCCACGAATGTACTAACTAAAAACATGGAGGCTGGTAAGAAAGTGCCAATGTTCAGTCCACACAAACGGGATGTTTAATTTGATATTTTGCTCAAATCTAGTCCCAATGTAGAATAAATTTACTGTCGATGCACTACAATGTTCTTAATGTCATAAATTTATTTTGTTAAAATATTGAAATAACATATTCACGTTCAAGACTGATCGTGTGTTTAAATACGCTAACCCCCAAATCTCCCTACTCCATATTTGATTGGTTAAAAACAATGTATGTAGTCCATTTGGTTTCTTGTCTTTAACAAATAAATATGGCGACCACTCGAACAAAAGCCACGTGTCGCGAGTAAAGTATTGCCAGCTGGGTATTTCGCAAACAGATGTTCGGTGGACCAGTTTTGTCGATTAACGGATTCCACAATTTATTAAGTACATTGAAACGTGAATACCTTGTCTAGAAGACGAGGTATGTATGTATGGTTTATCCAGGGCCGGCCTTAAGGTTTACAGCACCGTGTAAGAAAACTTAAATGGGTGCCTCAACCTTCTCTCATAGCTCCCATTCCCCATTCCCACTTTAAAAACGAATAAAAGCTCAAAATCTACAAAATGGCGGTGGATTTTTCTGAAGATTAAAACAAAAAGTTGATTTTCTAAAAAAAAAAAAGTTTATTTTTAAAATTTGCACTGATATGGTGAGTATATCCACAGCAGTTCTTTGGGTGACCGCGAATTGTATGGGGTAGGGGAATGTTTTTTTCTCTTAATATTAAAATATTAAAGTGATTTCTAAATATAAGCGAGATACGAAGTAAAGTCTAGAAAAATAAAATTTTTCTTCCGGAAAATATCTACAACTAAACCTTCTCGCTTTTTTCTCTCTCAATATTTTACGTAGTTTTCATCATCTTTATAAACATATTTTAAAAAATGAAAAAAAAAATATAGTTTTGAGAAAATCGATATTTTATATTTTAGTAAAAAAACTACCACTATTTTGAGAGTTTTCATCTTTTTTAAATATTCTGGTGGAATCTATTGGAATCAAAAATAAAGTTTTTAAAAAAGCAATTTTAAAAACATTTTCGCCTATATTTTGATAGTTTGTTTATTTTTATCGCATCTATCAGGGAAGGAATAAATTAAATTAAAACGTGTTTTTTTAAATGAATTACTTTCATACTAGTTTTCAGTTTGTTACATTTTCACCGCCCTGTGCAAATGCAAGTGTTGCACCGTCGGTCGAGCAGGCACTGGGTTTATCGTTACCATTTTGTATTTTGGGTATGGACAGGCAAGCCCCTGGATAGAATACATGTACAGTATATTTTTAGCACTGTGTCTTACTACCCATTCGGGTTATACGCTAGCGCAAGATATGGTATACAATTATGGTTATAAGTGTGATATGAATTATAGTGCGTCAAATAAAAATTCAACCCTTAGAGCAAAATAGCTTCAAATTTACCAAGTAGGCAACATCGTTGATTTATTTAATTTATTTTAGTGCTAGGTGATGAAAGATCTTTCCTAATAATTTATAATGATGGAAATGTGGATGTTTATTCAAAGGCCTGAAACTTTAACAGCATTAATCTGGGAGTCTTGAGTATGTGTCCTAAAATATGTGATTTAAAACAACTTAATTAAATTAGCCGGAATTCTCGCGTCAAAAAAACATAATCATGAGTATGAACAATCGGAAAGAAATGCCTTAACTTGTCTAAAAGAAGTACCAAAATGTTCTCTATCTGCCTTTAATTCCTAAATTAATGGTTTCCAGCTCACGATAAATATTCAAACAGTTATATAGCAGCATATTTAATTACTTATTTTTAGTCTGTGAAGGAAAAGCATAGACAGGCGCGATGCGGCGGTAACACAATTTTCAACTTCTCTTAGTATATTTTAAGAGGCGCTAAGAACTATGGGTAACATAGTTACCAGGCTGGAAGGCAAGAAACCGCTAATGGACGCACTATGAAGCACATCAACAGGGGATGCTTGCACGTGTTCTTTACTGCCCTGCTAAACTCTAAACTACCCCACACGCCTTATTAACAGTGAGGTGGAGAGATAAGCCGTCAACCACGTACTTTACTAACATGCTCTCACCAATATATGGGGGTTACACAACACTTTTGAAAGATCAACATGTGTTAGTTATTAAGCGTCAATTAGTTTTAAAAAACATGTTTGATTAATATTTTAAGAAAACACTCTAGGATGGGAGCATAAAAAATAGTCAACACTTCTAGTTAGTGTACGGCCCGAGCGGGTAGTAAGACATGATGTCAAAAAACAAAAAACAAAAAAACTTCTAATTATCCTTTTTTTTTGCGCATTGTCACACTACACGTCCGGGATATTAGTACTTAATTACAAATATATAGGTTGTGTGTGAAGATGATAGAATTTAGAGGACATGCGTGGAGGAGAGCGACAGTTTCCGATGAAAAAACCCCACCTCAGTACAACTTGCTGGGTTCCATCCCCGACTTCTCTTCACAGGCAATCCAGTAGCACTTTTCTTGCGATTGTAGGATTGGTGGTTTAAATACTACCAGGACAGTGGGAGTAATTAACGTGACATATCGTCGCTAAAATCACAAAAGGGCGTATCACAGTTTTACTAAGTTTTCAGAAGAGCTCTTTGGAAAAAAAAATCTATACTTGTTTACACTGACGTGTGGCGTTTAATATTACCTTAAAGATCTATCTAACCGTCTATAAGTGTTTCAAATTTTGACAGTTAAATGAATAGCCGGAGAAAAAATATCCGTAAGATACGCCTATTTGTGATTGTATTTTTCAATGCTGATGTTTCCGGAAAATTGAGCTATGACCTAGGAATAATCTAAGAGAGTGCAAATCAATCAATTAAATAATGCATTTTATTTTATAAACATTAAAAAAGTGTAGTATAAAATAATTTCTTTTAAAAGTGTTTCTTCATAATGTAATTTTAAGGACTCTTAGTGATTAGAAATAAACGTTGTTATGAAATACTTAACAAAAACATAAAACTTATAACATAATGAAAGATAAATCATAAATATGTTTACACTCCTTAGAATAATATTTAAGGCACTTGTTAATACAGTATTTTAAATTAATATAATTCACATATAATGAAACACAATGTTTTATAATAAGAAAACTTTGCAACAATTTTTGGCAAAAAACGAAAAAAGAAAACAAAGTACAGTACTTCTTTACAAGATAAAACAATAGTGTGTTTTAAATAATATCTAATGGCTTAACATTAAACTAGAATAATAGGTAAAATAAAATTGGGGGCTTATTCTCTTAGGAGTTCAGATCTTTAGATTCATATGGTCAGTTCTTATGTTCCTCCGATCTAATGACTGGTGTGTTACATTGGCACAACGATAGGAGATCGACATATTTTGCATATGATAATTTTGGAGGTTCTTTTTTCAATAGTTCCACTTCTAAATCCAATACTTTTACAGACTGTCTCTTCAGGGTGATACTTTTATAAGTAGCCTGCAATGAGTCTGTTTTAAAGAATATTTGGCCAGGTTTTGATTTTACCATCTGAATTTCTGTTAGCTCTGTCCAATTTATTGCTTCGTTAGACTCGTCACATTGCCTTTCTGTAAGGATTCTTAGGTCTTTGGATAGTGAGTGTCTTGAAGTCAAGAAAATACCCTACTTGCATTTCTTGAACTTGGTAGGGTTTATTTCGTATTGCTAGTTTAATAACAGGGGTAAGCTGTGATGGTAGAATGTCTCCAGCATGCTTGACTATTGTTCCAATTACATTGTAGGCAGAGTCTCCTTAGTTATGGCCATGATATGGCTCAAAAAAATATCAGAGATATTTTCATAATATTTATACAGTTGTGAATTGTGTGCATCATCATTCCTGCAATTATTGAGTTTTTGTTTTGGCCCAAGCAACCCTCCGAGAACAAGATCACCATCTCCTTTTTTTGCCTTTCAAAATGTTGGAATGCCTTTTGCACGCATGTTGCTATCTCGGACGATCCTCATTTGCTGATTGCCTCATGCCAAGTGTAGCAAAAACAATACTTGGTTCCAATGTATTGCACCGTGAAGCTGTAAACAGATAATCTTTTTTTTGTAAAAAGCAGCGCTCTCTTTTGTAATGCGAAAAGAAAATACTTGCTGTAAATCAAATGCAGCACAGGCAAGCTTAAGAGCTTTCTTTTATAGCCATTTCCTCGCACTGGCCTTTGAATTTTCATATGTGTTCTTTCCTGAGTATGTGTGCATCAAATTCATGTTGCAATTTTTTTTTGTTCACTCCATTCCCATTCCTGTAAGCCAAACAAAGACTACAGTGATTTTTTTTGGGTGGGGGAACGACAAATTCATGGACGTAAAAATGTTAGCGTATGATTCCAGACTCCCTTTTACAGACTCTATGGACTTATCTTTTCTGTACAAGTAGTACCTTTTTTTTATAGTACTTTTATGTAGTACTTTTTTGAGCACCATGTCTTAATAACCGTTCGGGCTGTACGCTAATGTTTTTAGAGATAGGGAAGGTTATATTTAGAGGTGTACCCGCATTTGCGCGGAAAATATAAAAATGGAAAACTATTTAAAAAAAACTTCAGTACACCCGGCCGAGATTCGAACCTCAATCTCCCCGTCATCCGCAGTCTAGTTTATTGCAAGAGTGACGCCTTTGACTATGCGGCCACCGAAGCGGGTAAAAAGACAGGTAAAATTTCACCATGCTAGTGACAAATATTCAATTTATTATCTACTGAAGCAATATATATTTAATATATTTTTGTCAAAAAGTTCTGTTCCCTACCATTTTAAACATATATTTTCAAACGCTTGTCAAAAGGTACCGTCAGCGCCCCAACGAACACCAGTGTACCTCATGTTTTTAAACGGATCACGCCACGCGCCATCTTGTGGACAGCATGGAACAAAGCTCTTCCTTACTTGCTAGGTGTTTGTTTCCACTGGCAAACAAAAGATAATCACAACCAAATTTGAACTAGTGATTAGTTTGGGAACAAGGCA
>CABFWB010000653.1:55380-85639 GCA_902151455.1 Timema bartmani | reverse complement strand
AATGAGATGGATTTACATTCCCTGGAGAATGTATGAGATGAAACTTTGTAGAAGGGAGGGGAAAGGGGAGAGTGTTTGCCTCTTGTCAAGGGGGCTCCGATGTCTTGTTGGTTTAGTGGCCTCTTGTGCTCGGTAGCCGCCCGCCAGGGACAGTAACAGAGGCTGCTTTTCTCAAATGTTAGGGGTCGATATTCAAATTGGGGTTCTCACAAAACTTCGGTTTTGAATTTTTCACTATACTGTTCCATGGAAACAGTTTACCCTTGATGAGCTCTCGCTTTATATTTCCCATGTATGTATATATATAAATATATATGTGATTTATGAGACAGTCAATAGACTATTTGTTATTTTAAAATACATTTCAAATTAGCTCATTATCAAATTGATATTTGCTAAATTAAAAAATAAGGAATGAAAATTATTTACACACGAGTTAAGGGCCAGTATTTTTGGAAATTTTGATAACAATATTTCTTGGACACAATAAATAAAATTTTGTTTCAATAGATGCATATAGTTTGATTTTTTATGCAGAGAAATATAATTAATTCTTTAATATTTGTCGTGGAAATCCTGGAATTTCATGAAAACTTTTTCTCTTTATTTAAAAAAGTTTATCGTTTATTTCCAATATGCGCATGGTGAATATTAAAAAAACTATTATTATTAATATATGTGCAAAATTTAACTATACGAATCTTTTGAAGCACTATTTTTATGATTTTTGCCAATAAAAATTGTATTAAAAAATTAAAAAATACTGGCCTTAGTTCGAGTCCCCTTCCATTAATACATCATAACTAGAAAAAAAAAGTCTTAGTGGTTTGAAAGGAAAAAAATCAGCATTATATATTTATTAAAAACCAAGCGTTTGTTAAGTTGTATTGCGTACAGTACAAACATCTGAGTAATTTCCACAAAATGAATACATGAAACCTAACATAGCAAAAGCTACATAAAAAGGTGAGAGATAAGAAAGCCAAGTATCGTACAGAGTTGTCAAACTGTACATATTTTTAAGTCTCCTAAAGTACCAAGGCTGTTCAAATAATTCCCAAGATATTTGCTCCCAGAGATTCAGTAAACCAAAATAAATAAATTGCTACATTGTAACATATAACAACACCCCATTAATCCCATATATTATTTCTGTGTCAACATCCCTTTTTCTCAACTCGTACAAAGCCTACAGCGATGACTAAGATATCCGTGGATAGGATTTTTTACCGACTTCTGACATAGCATACTCAATTTACGTTAAAACACATTGTTTAAAATTTAAGTTAAAAGATAAATCTAACAATATTTTTGTATCAATTACCGAAAATAAACTCTCTTTGCTATTTTGTGTATACACTTCGCTGAGTATTTAATTTCAACATTCCAACAAAAGCCTGAATAATTTTTTGGGAGGGAAGGGTGCGGAGGAGGTTAAATGTGCGAAACTTTCACACGGGTTTACTGGTAATTAAATAATAATAGGGCATAATATATACATATTTTAAAATTAGAAATAAAACAAAAATTTAGTATGAAGTAGTACGACAAAACCTTTTAAAAATACAAACATATTTTCTTGGAGTTAACATTTTACTATATTATTAGTGTTATTGTGTAATTATTGATAATATCAATAAAAAGTAGTAACTACATCTAACATGAGCTGAAGTATAACTTTATAAAAGTAGATATAATGATTTCTCTACGTGTCAGATAAGACGCTTCCTATGAAAATAAGACAGTAACTTCTGAGACATTATCTAAACTGCCGGCTATGTGGGAACAGCGTTTTAACGTCGTAGGGTGTCCATCTTCCCTGAAAGGTGGCAGGCAGTCTTACCGTGCACAATTCCACCATGGTGTAGGCTATAAGGAGGGAGGGCCATTGTGTGATAATTCAAGGTAAACAGGGAGTACGCCAGGTCAGACAGCAGCCGCGAGGGAGAATGGCGGCACTTCCTGTGCAAGACGGGATATTTTACACGCAACGCCGCACAAGAGCATGGACAAGCTGCGGGCCGAGGAGTACTCGTTAGCAACTAAATCGATGCTCAAAACGTATTTCGGAAATGGCGATATACAGTCACTCTAATGAACGTTTTAGGTACGAGAAGTTTGGGTCTCTTCACTTCATTCATTTACATTATTATTATTATTATTATTATTGAGTGATAAAAACCCGTAGCACAACTTCCTTCGGAGGGCAAGAAAAGCCGTCGGTTCCATGTTGATTGTGGCATGTAAAAGAATCCTGGGAGGTGTGTGAAAATACCTTTGTTGGCAAAATTGGTAGTACCTTTCACCCTCGTTCATAGAAATTCTCGTGTGCTTATATAATCAGTCGGTTCAGAAAGTTTACGTTAAATTTCTCAAATAAATTATATAAATAATAGTAAAATTTAAAGAACATAATATTTAGATGCGGCTGTAACCATAACTAACAAAAATAATAGGTTGGATATTTAATCCATCATGGTATGAACATTCGTACAATTGTAATTATAATTTTGGCAGCATAAAGCCGTCCCGAGTCGTAGGAGGCTGCGTTGTATGATAGCTCGAGATCTTAATTTATCACTCATCTGTAGCTGACGATTTCCGCACGTCCATCACGGATTCTGCCTTAAAATAATGAAGGAAATTACCTTACGCACGGGGCCACTCCTGGATAATTCGGTGATTAGAGCGTTAGCGTACTAAGCCCAGGGTTCAGGGCAGTTCTCATGTCCAGGTGTAATTTTTCAATTTAAAGAATATTATATATAGATGCGGCTATAACCATGATTAACAAACATAATAGCTTAGCTATTTAATCCATTACCTTAATTTGTGTTGATGAAATGGATTATTTTGATTTACTTTAGAACTACAGCATAATATTTGTATTAAAAAGGCCCATTTTAACGATGTTTTACTTAAAATTTATCTGGAAGAAACAGATTATTTTGATACACGGATCAGCTGGTCATTAATGTATAGTTTAGGTTATGTTTCTATTTTAATTAAAGCTGTATCGCTTTTGTAGCACTACGTTCAGAGTCGGCTGCATTATCTTAATTGCTATCACGTTCTTCGTCATCGTTTTCCCCTCTTATAGCTATGTTTTGATCTTTCACCCTTATTCTATGTTTTAAAGGGAGGTCTGTGATGTTTTGCATTCACCTCGCTACTCGAGTTGTCAGCCACAGATTGCTTTTTTCCTGGTAAAATATGTCTTGTTTATTTCATTTGCCGCTCCGTCGACGCAACTTTTAAATTACGGAGCACGTAATATTTTCTACGGACTTATTTTTAAAGTTACTTTTCAGCTTTAATCTTCCGAGATGTCTGTGAGAATTTCCCTAGTTCTCATTTCCCTGCATTTTTTTCTCACATTTTCCTGTAGTGTGGCCACGCCTTTTATACCTCAGTCGCAAATCGCAAAAAGTTAATAGACATTCAAGTCCTATTGGTTTTCTAACGTTTAAGGTAGATTATTCCTATTTAGCGAAATAGCGATTCAAGTGTGAGATTTTAGAAGAACTTCACTATGTTATTATTATTATTATTATTATTATTATTATTACTATCACCGCGTCTTACTACCCATTCGGGCTATACGCACTTACGCTAATGTGTAATGGTAGAGTGATTGTGATATGAAATGGAGGAGGACCTACAGTTTAACGTGAAATCCGAACCACGGTGGAGGCCTGGTATTCCACACATTCACAAATTGTGTATTAATACACGTCTTGTCAGAGGTGAAGGAAGGGTTTGGCAATCAGATAAATCTGTGCCAGGACCGAGGATTGAACCCCGTACCTCCAGCACAGAAGTCCGACACCTTATCCCTATGGATAGTTAGAACACGTCAAGAGATTTAAATAAATACTAGTAATTAAATACACGGGAAGACAATCCATATATTTATATATAGTGGTAAATTGATAAACTAACATTTTAATTGATCAAAAGTTAGCGGAAGAAGAATTCATAAAGTTACTAGGTCTAGTGTAACTTATGTGTGCTGTAAATTTGAATTTTATTAAATTCCTTATTTTTTATTCTATTAAGAAACAAGAAGTTAGAGTGAGAATTACATGAATATATTTTTCTATTATTCAATGGCTATATAACTTTGTAAGTGTAGGTATAAGGTTTTGTAGTAGAAGTGGCAACTATTAATTCAAAATATATGTAGCAAGATTGTTTTATTGTTGAGTAGGTTAAGTAAAGTCAGGTAAGAATAGGTTAAATAAGAAAATGATGTTCGATTTAGTTTAGTTAAATTAAACTTGGGCAACATTTTTAAAGTTTGTTAAACCTGTTTAAAGTTGGTTTAGGTTGATTTATGCTTTGTAAGGTTAGGTAAAGTTTGGTTTGGTTGCAAGCTTATTGGGGTTAATTTTTGTTGTATTACTACCGTTTGACAGTTACAAAAGTCAAGTCATGTGATCTGCAACTGCGACTTGTGTTAGATACAATCAATAGCTTACTCATAAAATAATACAGTAAAATGTTATTTATGTTGGCCGTAAAAAAATATGTTTGTATTCTCAAAAAGTTCCTCCCTAAATCGTTCGAACTGTACGTAGGGTGATGCAGGTTGTATGTGTTCGCACAAGATTAATATATGTCATCGTTTTGTTCAATTTTGAACATAGACCACCTAAACGGAATAGTTATTACATTAGGAGGACTAGTAGAAGTGAAGACTTTGTATCTAAAACTGTTAATTAAAATTAGTTAAAATTGATTTTTCCAAAATTTGTCTTAATCAAAAACAAGTTTTCAAAATATAGTAGACTATTAATTTTTTTTAGCACAGCGTCTTACTACCCGTTCGGGTTGTACGCATATGTACTAATTACGCTAATGGATTTAGAGACCCGAGTTGGGTCCAATATATTATTATTACTATAAACATGTGATTGAACCATGTTAGTTTAGCAATAATAACCGTTTATATAATTTGGTCACTGATAATTTGAATGCTAGAACAAGATTAGTACTGTTTGTATAAATACTTATTACTTAACAAGGGGTAAACAAGGAGTAAAAAACATTAAAATTGATTTTTAATCTAGGTCAATCTTATTTTGGACTTATATTGAAAGCATGATAATATTCATTGGAATAGCTACATTCTTTCTCTAGTAAGTCTACATTTTATGCCACCATATATATATATATATATATATAGTTGTAATTTTGGGAACTTATGACCAAGGTAATATGAATAACAGAAATAAAATAATGTATTAATTATAACCTGATGAAGGAATACTTTGTTCAACTAATTTTGGTCGAAATTAGATAAAATAATATGATGTAAGAGTTCACGACCCCCTTTTTAGTGTCCTTCCCAATATTTTACCCTAGTTTTTATCATCAATAATGATAATACACCATTCTTAATAGAGGCATACCAACTTTACGATCGTAAAGTCTGTCTAAAATATTTTTACTTTGGACAACACTGGCTCCAAAATAGTGGTAGGGGGAAAAAAGCTAAAAATATCAACTTGAGGTGTCTGGATGTACACCTGTTGTTTACAAAGTTTGGTTTATATCCATCTCTCTCTATAAATTAGATTAAAAGTTATGAGTCCGGGACAAAATTACATAATAAACGAATGCATAAGGCATTTTCCATTAAAAGCAAAAGGAATTAAAAAAAAACAACAGTTTAGTGACTGTATGAATGATAACTTTTTACTTTCTCGCTATCTTAAAGGTAGAGAAAGTATTGTGATCGTCAAAAAAATCGAGCTCGAGATTTTGATTAAATTTCATTTCTAAACGTTTATAAATATTCCAAACAAAATGGATACGCCCAATATTTCGGCAAAATGACTTTAAGGGCTTCGGTCTGACGCGTAAATTATCATTTTTTTATCATATCTCCGAAACTATTTGAGATATGAAATTACTTATCATTACAAACATGTAGATCTATTTATAATAGAAATATTTTATTCGAAACATATTTTTATAAACCCAATAACTTTCAAGCTATAAGCAAATATACATATTTTTTAACTTTTAGAACACAAAAGGTAAAGTATTGCGACCGTAAAAAAAATCTAACCTGAAATGTTTATGGATGTCGACGTTTAATCACCCCCCGAACCCTAAAAATGGGTCTTTGCAATGCCGTCTGTCTGTGTGTCTATTTAAACTTAAAATTAAGAGTAGTTTAATAAAGGGCAAAAAGAGAAAAAAATCGATTTTCTCAAAATCGGCTTTAACAATTCGTATCTAGGCGTTGATTAAGATTATAAATAGACTGGCTATTTTAATTTTCCCATGAAAATGACTTTTAAGGTACTTTACAGAAGCGGAAATTTCCGTATCTCTGCAACTATTTGAGTTACTAAATAACTTATCATTGCAAAATTGTAGTATTATTAAAAATAAAAAAACTTTTATATGAAATATATTTTTATAAAACCAACAGTTTCTGAGATATTGGCAAATATATTAATAGAATTTTGTGAGCTTTAGTTGGTAAGAGATACTACTTAAGTTTTAACGCAATAATTCTCCAATGCCATAGAGTAATTAAATATAAGTCTCTCAAAAAGTTTGTGTTATTTTTCCTTAAACCTCTTAGATCAGTGCTGTACAAACATTTTTCCTATCTCCATTTTAGACTCAATAGTCAATATTTACATTTTGTATTGGTCAACATTTATAAATAAGGAATTTAATAGCAATGCGATGACATGAAGATGTGCAACACCTAATAAAATGTCGAAAATTTTAATACGAAATGTTGACCCTTGTGGACCCAATATTGATATTTTTTATTGGTCCAAACATACAAATGAGGACATTAATTCTTTAAAAATAAAATTATAAAATTTAAAACCGGGACTCAAAAAATGTTTTACATAAATATAGTGCAATTTATGCTTGAGTTTGCTAGTGTATATTATTTCGTTTCACATAAATTACGAGTTTTGAGTAAATATCTCCATTTTTAAACAATAGAGCGAGAAAGTCCGTGCGGAGTTCCGTACCATTTATTTAACTAATAGACGCATCTAGACAACAACAAAAAATCTGCCACGGTACAAACCTAAGCCAAAATTGTTATGTATAAGTGATTTAATGTCCATATTCACCTAAGCCGCCATTTAACGGCAAATAATTTAGTACTAAGAAAGAAATGAAGAATCCATGTCTCTAGACTTAGAAGAAATAAGGACATCTCTGGGAATGGATTCTCTCCCTCGTACTACACATAGATGAGATGATTACTTCTCTTCTCCGGCGCAATCAGACCTAAAAGGACCTCTTTGTCCTTTGATCTCCTGCTGTTTCTGCTCCTTGCCCCGACAAATGATTCCTTCATTACATACAATCCTATGAGTCGAACAGAACAAAACAGGGCGAGTTTTCACCCAGTGTGAATGGTGGGGGTATTGGATCATTTACAAACATGGCGTCAATCAAGTGATACTTTCATTTATTTTCTTCTTACCTTTCCTCACTTTTCTACACTTCACCTGTTTTACACAAAATCACATACTAACCCCTCCACCCCTTTTACTACTTTTAGTTTAAGGCGAATGCCCCAAATGATATGGACCCCCCCTCCGTTTAGAGCAAATTACGATACTATTATTTTTTTCACTAGGTTTTACCAGAACTCCAAACTATCCTAATGTAATTACACTAATGGTGTAGGCATGAGTATATTAAAATCTAGAGGAAGTGTGCCCACATTTTCTTGGTGAGAGAGAGACAAGCCATTTAGGAAAAACACACTCATTACACCAGGCCAGAATTCAAACATTGAATCTCTGTTACTTGAAAATCAGTTTGTACGCTAATTTTTAACCACATACAGTTTTTATTATTTATATTCAAGACCATGACAATTAAGTGTAAAACTCACCTTACAATTATATTTTAATAAATTGGATCTTCATCCTATATATGTATCTATTTCATAATGGTTTCAAAGATTCCAAGGTTGGCTCAAGTTTAAATGTGGTGAGCTCTCGAACGAATATATTACGAGTTTAGTTTGAGTTCTGACGTATTTTAAAATGTTACCTCATTAACGTTAAAACTAAACAAGAAAGATATATAGATTTAATAAATATATAGATTAAAATTTCTGTCAAACTTGATATAACGGATACACACTTCTGTACAGCCAAGTTGACATTAATAATTTGAGAGATGCTTATTATGATTAAATTGCAGATAATACTATCAATGTAGGTTATATTAAAATTAAAACTATATATTTTAACATGAACATCACTCAATTTCGAAAGTTTGACAGTTCAAACAAATAGTACGGTGCACCCCACAGGCTTTCTATTGCCTTTATCTTAAAAAAGAGGCATTTAATAACAATTTTATAATATTTGTGAAACGAAATGATATACCATGTTGCATAAATACTTCACCAAAGAGCATAAATGAAATAATACACAGTTACAGAAAAACACAGAGAAAAGAGGAACATCTCTGTCCACCAAAGAGCATAACAAGTTCACATTTTCAAAGCGCCCCTTAGCAAATATTTACGTTCGCTTATAGCTAAGAAGCTATTGTTTTATAAAAATATATTACAGATATATTTTTATTTTTAATAACACTGCAACTTTACCATAGTAAGTTATTTCATATCTCAGATAGTTGCGGAGATGCGAACGAAATTGAAAATTTCCGCTTGCGTAAAATACCCTCAAAGTCATTTTCATGGGAAAATTAAGGGTGCCATTTTGTTTATGATACTAAACAGAGTCTAGATAAAAAAATTATTCAAAATCATTTGAACGAATTTCGAGAAAATCGGTTTTTTCTCTTTTTCCCTTCAGTAAACTAATCTTAATTTTAGGCCAAGATACAGACAGACAGACAGACAGACGGCATCGCCAAAACCCATTATTTTTCAGTTTAAGTTTACGTCGACAATTACCAAAATCTCGAGTCCAATTTTTTTGACGAACACAATACTTCTCTCTGCGAGGGGTCGAGAGAAAGTAAAAATTTACATATTAATTTCGGATATTATTCCGTATTATGGGTGGTTTTAAGTATATATTAGGGTTTAACTAGTTCTGAACGCCTCTAGTAGTGTAAACAGTCGCTCATCTTATTATTAATCACGATGTCGTTCTGAGCCTGAATCTTCTAATCAATGTAGATTTGTTGTTTTCATTGGGGGGGAGTGCTTGATGAAGGGGCAGGCAGCAAGGGTGAGCCATTTAGTTCGGTATCTAACTCCCCCAACACTTCCCCGCTGTCGCCAGAGTATTTTAATTAAAACCACTGAAGTAGACGAGGAGTGTCTGTCCTTACTTTGCTCGCTCACAGCACAACATGTTTTTCTTTATACACAATATGTATCCCTCTTTAGGCAGGAATGCCTGGAACGCTAACTACTTTATCACTATCTGTATTTTTTTTACCCTCCAAAACTTGAGACAACCCAAAAAAAGAAAAAGAAAAAAGGTATTATCATTTTTTGAACTTTTTTTTTGCCCAGTTTCAATATCAAAGTTCGGTGGGAAGGAAAGTAATGTTTATTATAAAAGCTTATGTACAAAAGAGTTGAGGTTCAACTGCAGTGCAGGATATAACTTAGCGTTTAGGTTGATAGAATCAAACCAAGTTCATCCATATCGGTGGTTGCATGGTCTAAGGCGTCATTCTCACAATATACTGGACTACCGATGATAGTGATATCCAGGTTTAAATCTCGGTCGCGTGTACTGAGGGTAGTTACCCCTAAATTGGTTCCTACTCTCCCTCCATGCAAATGGGGTTACATTTCCTCTTAATTCTATCTTTCTCGCCTCTAGCACACTAGCGGGATTAATATATATGTACCCGCCTTGGTGGCGTAGTTGGCTAACGCGCTAGTCATGTTGTGTTGAGCTTGACCGCCGAGGACGGGGAGATCAAGGTTTGAATCTCGGTCGGGTGAACTGGGGGAGGTTTTTCCTAAATGGTTTTCCACTCTCCCTCCACGCAAATGCGGGTTCACTTCCTCTAAATTTAACCCTACTTATCCATTAGCGTAATTAGTACTTAAGCGTATAGCCCGAGCGGGTAATTAGACGTGGTAAAAGAATAAAAATGAGTTAATAAATAACTTCATCACAAGGCAAATCATCAAAGTGAGTCTAATTCGAGGGTTAAATGGAGTTGCTAAAGTGCAAACAAAAAATTTTTATTAGAAACACGCTTTTTTTAAATTAGACATTAAATAATCACTATTGTGTCATTATAATTTACTATTTTAACAGTTGAAAAATTCACTCTAGTTTTAAGTTTAAGAACCAAACTTGTTTGGAGGTAAGATTGGATGGCCCGATCTAATTGTAGGTCATTTTTTCCCCTTAGTTCTAAGATGTGTGTGTGTGGAATACAGCATCTAAGAGCTGATTCGCGGAGAACCTGATATAAGGAAGTACATTTATTAGAGTGTGTTGAAAACAAATGGTATTTTGGTTAAAAAAAAGTTGGCGAGTAATTTTTTTTTGTTAAAAAAGGTGAGAGATTAACTCAAAATTACGTTGTTAGGTTAAAATTCTTTATCTTTAAATATTTGCCTTTGTTCACAATATTATAGCCGTTATAAAAGCGTGTTCAAACATATCTTTTACCCAAGGGTATTTGGTTGAGGGAAATGTATTTTCTGGAGTAAAATGTCTTATTTTAGTTAGCAAAGTTAATGTCGTTAATTCGCATTTAAATTCACAAAATGGAGCATAATTAACACTAAAAAAGGTCGATTGTTCTATTTCACGAGTTTTGGTTTATTTCACGTATGTATTCTGATTTACAAAATACTACCATGAACCTTAAAAATGTTTGTATGGTTATTTTATTGTTCTAAGTAAAACTAGGTAAAAACACGTCCCTGTAAATCTCGGCGTCTTAACTGATCAGTCATCGTCCTGACCATATCCCCAGTGTGTAGGGTGTGATGGTAGGGGACGCGAGAAAAGGACAGGGTTGTTGTAGTTCTTACGGCAAAACTTATTTTGGCCAAAATAAAGAAAATATGGCTCCAGTACAAACACAAGAGTTCAATTTTCTTCAACATTAGTTGGATTTCTGTCGTGAACATGTGGCATTATCTTACAAACTTTTTAAATTAAGAGAAAAAGTTGTCATTAAATACCAGAACATCCTTGAAATATATTCAATCAATTTTGAGGTTACCAGGTGAAGAAAATAAAATTCTATTTTTATATTGAAGCAATATTTTATTTATTTTGGCCAAACAAATTTTGCCATAAAAAGTGAAAAAAGAAAAACTGGGCTTTTCTCGCGTCTCCCTCCGTACCATCATAAGGGGTTTCAAAACAGTCTCTTGGTCCACTCTCGCACGTATTCCAATGAGAACTCTATCATTAGTGCTAAGTACAGGTTCTTCATCTCTGGCCGACTAATTACTGCAGTGAGCTGCTGAGAAGACACGCACTTCGCACCCCAAACGAACAATATAAAGTGACAGAAGAAACCAGCGCCGCGACATACTGCGTGGCGTAAACATGAACCACCTTCGGGTGGGAAGTTTGCCTATAGTCAAATGTTCATGGGAAGGGCCTTCCTTACCTGACAGAAAAGTTATTAGATCTACAGTACTTTCACGTCAAGTCATGTTATCTACTACAGCTTTCACTTTTGATAAAGATTTTCAATATCTAGAAAATAAAAAAAAACAAACCATTTTTGTATGCGTAAGCCACCAAGGTTTCGTCTTCAACTGGCAGTGACGGATATGTAGCCGTCTTATTAGGATAGGACAACATTGTAACGATTCTATTTTAAACATCCCTTTTGATCAACTAATAGAGATAATCAGATCTAATCCAACGTAATAAAATTCTAAATTTATTTAATGTACACTATATTTCGCACTAAATATCTACGTGGTGCAATATCCTTCTCTCGCTATCGGTCACCCACGCAAGAAGGACAAAGAGGGGAGACAAGGGAGATATGCACTATGCTATTCGAACATTCTAGAAGCAAAATCTTAGTCAACAACCCTGTTGAAAGGCGGCGATGGGAACACCAAAGGGTACGGCCAGACTGAGCGAGCGAGCGACTAAAAAATAAAAGAGAACACATTGGTTGTAATGAGAGGTGGCCAGACTCGAGCGACTGAGCGCGCACGCTCGAGACGGAACAGTCTAATTTACAGGCGCTAGGCAATATTATTGTATGATGGTCCATTGAGTGCTAGGAAAACTCCCCATTTTGACATTTTTATTACTATCGATAAGTTTAGTACATTTGCTATAGTATGATTTTGATAGGAAGGACAGTAGAAGTTAGTTACTAAAGCTACTAAAACAATTTTAATTTATTCATTCATCAAGACATGTTATCTGAAGTTGTCATACTTTTGATAGACATTATTAATACCTATAAAATAACACAAATAATATACTAAAATGTTATCAATGTTGGTCGCAAAACAAAATTGTCTTTTTTCTAATGTTCTTCCAACCAAAATCAGACCATACTAACGGCCTAATTTAATCGATAAGTTCATAAACTATACATATATATATATATATATATATGTGTGTGTGTGTGTTGCTCCTCCTCCAAATTGAACATCTAGAAGAATCGCGGTTACTTTGTCTCGATGAGCTGTGGTGATGATGATGATGATAGTATGGTGCCAGTAAAAGTCTTAAACCTAGCTTCCACCTATTCAACCAGACCATAGCAATCAAAAGAACAACTTCCCTTCGGGAAAAATACCTATGGTAGCACCGGGAATCAAACCCGGGGACCTCTATGTTAATAAAACTAATAAAATAGTAAAACGTTATCAATTTTGATCAAAAAAATATATACTTTTATTTTCTAAAAGATGCTTCCTTACGAAATTTGGAACATAGCTAAACTATTTTCACTGTGATGAAACACAAGTTTATTAAAGATTTATTCAAAATGTTCTAAAAATAATATTTCCAAATTGTCTTGTTTACCCACTGATAACGCCCCCTTCCTCTGACAAGTATACACACTCATTATACTATTTGTACCTGGTCAACTTTGACTTGCATTTTAATTATATATTTTTTGTTTCCTAATCTAGACAGTCATATGATTCCACAGATTTTTTTTATTCACACCTTAGCAGGAATATTTATGCAGATTATTTTTGTGAATAGGCCAAATAGCCTAAGTTGCACACGATTTAAATAAAACACGTTAAAAAACGACTTCTATCCCCGAAAAACTATGTTTTGACTATTTTAAAATTTATTTAAGAGTTTATGATTTTTGTTTCAATGTTTTATCTTTAAAACTCATCGAATAAAGCGTTAATACATTAACATAGGATATCCTATCTTGACCTGCAGTTACGTCACATGTAGGTAGCGTCGTTACAAGCTTATATGAATTATTATTATTATTATTATTATTTAGCACCGCGTTTTACTACCCGTTCGGGTTATACGCTTAATTACTAATTACGCTAATGGATTACGAATTGGGAAGGTTGAATTGAGAGGAAGTAAACCCGCATTTGCTTAAAGGGAGAGTGAAAAACCATTTAGGAAAAACCACCCCCAGTTCACCCGACCGAGATTCGAGCCTCGATCTCCCCGTCCTCGGCAGTCAAGCTCAACACGACTAGCGCGTTAGCCAACTACGCCACCGAGGCGGGTGTATATGAATTAAAAAGAGTTGTTAAATTAGGATAAATCCAAACAATTGTACATATTGCCCAGTTCAAAGTGAAAGTCAAGTTGAAAAATGTAAACAGTTGTCTCGAATAAATGATTCGTCTACTTTGTTGTGTGTGGACAGTAGGTATAGGGAGAGCGGAGAGTGAGAGAGATAGAGAGAGAAGGTCACAGCAAACAGCGAGATGGAAGAAGAGGGAATCGGCAGGTCCTTGTGTAGCGCGCATTTGATGTAAAAAAAGACATAAAACGTTTCTCCTACTCCCAAGATCTGTCCCAGTCACTTCACCATGAATATTTCACCTTTTATTTGCTTGCCCTTACATCACAAAAGGGCCTTAGGAGATTCTCCGTCCCCCTATAGAACTGAACTCTTGTTCTCCTCTTACAGTGAATCTTTTCAAAACGTTGGAAGTCAAGAAATGTAGCAGTGCAAATAAACAGCTTGCGGAGGAGAGGTTTAAATACAATATACTCAATGTTAAACACTCAACCGATTATATAAATAAATAGTTACCCACCTCGGTGGCCGTATGGTCTAGGGCACTACTCTCGCAGTAGACTAGACTGCTGATGACTTACTGAGGGTGGTTTTTCCTAAATGGTTTGCCACGCTCCCTCTACGTAAATGTAGGTACACTTCTTCTAAATATAACCGTCTTAATCCCGAAAACCATTGGCGTAGTTAGTACATAAGCGTATAATCCGAACGGGTAGCAATACGCGGCGCTTAAGAAAAAAGTTTATTTATTAGCTATCATCGTACCGAAACTCGTGGGCATGCGGGCCATATGTCAAGCTCATTTAGTCTGGTTTGCTGGAAACGGGGAGGTTAGTGTACAAACACCGGCCAGGTGTCATGAGAATGTTTTTTCCTAATTTATTTATCGCTCTCCCTGCACGCCAATGTGGGTACATTTCCTTTCAAACTCAATTACTCATCCCTGCCTCATTAGAGTAATTATGAGGATAGTCCTAACGAAGAAGACGCGGTGCCCTCAAGGAAATAGCATTGACCTTGAGATGGATGGGGACAGATAAATGAGAAGAACTACTTTAAGTGCACTCGGTCGGGATTAGAACCTCGACTTCCCAGGTTACAGTAGGAAGTGTAAACCAGGGCAATGATCAGGAAGGGAAAAGAGCCTTTGGTTTATAAAGTCGTTAGTCGTATCTTAGAAATTAGCTAATGTAGTAAGAATAAGCTCTACAGCCTGGTCGCCATTGTACTGCCTAAATGTTATTTATAAATGTTGTATGGTCATAGTTCAAGGCATTTTTTTTTTCGAAATTTTGATTCCAACCCTCAAATTAAAGATAGTTTAATGATGAATGATTTTATAAAATTTGAGTTTTCTAAAATTACTTACATAGTTTGTTCAAAAAGGATACCTGGGGGGTATTAAACATAATCAATAGAATCCGAGTACTTGTTTTATAGGCGAAAATTTGTTTAAGGGTAGTTTTCTAATGATTTATTATGAAAATTCTAAAGATTTCAAAAATGGCTTTAAAAATTCCATATAAAATAAATATATGGAGAGTGTTTGGCATAGAAAAATAACCTTGTACATTTGTTTTTCGAGGGAACTTCTTTTTTTCAAAATGGGTATCCGGAAAGTGCTTTACCTGATTCAATTGGGTCGCGCCATTTATTTTTTCACCATATATAGGCCTACAGAGGCGCGGATTCAGGGGGAGGTCAAAGGGTCAGTTGACCCCCATGTGAAAGTTAGAAAATAAACAAAAACAAAATGAAAGTTCAAATTTTAGAAAGAAAATACAACACAGATAAATAACACAATTTTGTTTATCTTTTAACCTTCTAAGCCGAGTCCACATGTGCGTTATTCGTCCACGTTTATTCAATGTTCGATATGACTCACTCAAGTGTGGAAAAAATATTCGTTTTCATGCGCAAATATGTTGTCGTGCATAGCGAGTAACGAACAATGTTACGCATAGAGATGTTAGAGTACCACAAATCATAGAAAATTAATAATCGCCTGAGAGCAGTTCCTCCACGATTACCGAATATAGAGTATGTGTGGACAGCAGGAGCGGCGGAACTGTGGGGGATTCTGCCCCCCCTGGAAATAGTTTGCCCTTCCCTGGAATAAATTCCCCCCTAGATATATTTCAAATACTCTGATATTTTCGAATATGAAGCTGAAATATGGCCTTAAATCAAACTCCAAATGACTTCTAGATGCAGTCTTGTGTCAAAAATTTGGCGGAGAGGACAGCTTCAAATAACTACTAGACTAGAGGCATAAATGGCAGAAAAAATTCAGGGGATGAAAGATCTAAATATATTCCAAGGTCATCCAAATATCAAAAATGTCTCGGGGAGTACAGCTCAAAATAGCTTCTAGATTCATGTCATTTTGAAGAATTTTCAGGCTATGACCACCCCAAATACCCTAATTTCTGGAATAATTCAATTTTCAAAATTTTGTCGGTGGAGGACCACTTTAAAGATTATCTTCTAGAGGTATCTAACTATCGTCAAACATTAAGGTGAGGATCGCTCTAAATAACTTCGAGGGGCATCCAAATTTCAAAAATTTTTAGTTTAAGAACACTTTAAATGGCTCATAAAAAATATTATTTAAAAAAATCAAGACGAAGACTACTGATAGCTTCTAGAGTCACACATTTTTCAAAAAAAATGTCGAAGGAGGGCCAATCCAAAAAGTTTATAAAAACTATCTGATTTTAAAAAATTGGAGAGGATGATCATGGTTTAAAACATACATAAGAAACAAATTTGAATGAGAAATCGTTAAATGGCTTTAAACAGAAATCTCACATGGTAAATAACTATGCTATTTATAATTATGACCCCCTATGAAAATGATCTGGATTCAACCCTGGGCCTACATATATAATATCGCACGTGGTGGGAATATATATAACTAATTAAGTAGGTAGTTAAGGATAAAGAATGTTGAATTAGGAGGAAACGTACCTGAATTTGCGTGGAAGAGAGTGAAAACAAGATTTAGTGAAAACCAACCTCACGGCCGGGAATTGAACCCAAACCTTTCGGCCACTGGAAAACCAAACAAAACGAGCCTGCCATTTAAACAGCGTGCCCACCGATGCGGGTATAGTATTCTACTATTCAACACACAAACCGACTAGTAAAAGAGATAACTGTAACTACACATATCCTTTAAAACAAAACACGTAATGTGTAGTTTACGATCCTTGCAGTTTAGTAGCTTATGGTTTGAAAATTATGGTAGAACTGTCATAAAAAATATCTGTCACTCTCTCAACCCTTTCCTACATTCCTACAAAATAATTCTACCCTCTGCAGGCCCAAAATATTTCGTATTTTGATGGAATCCTAAAAAACACACAAAAAAAGAAAAACACTTAAAGAATTGATGTTCAGCGATAATAAAACAATAGCTTCGCAATTGGTTTTGTCTTATAAATATGAGAAAGCACATATCGTTGTTTTTTTACGTGTCATAAATAAATTGTAAATGTTGTAAAAAAAAATCTGGGGATGCTATATTTATTGGAGCTTCAGATATTCGGCCTAAAGGATGTGGAGATTTATTGCCTGTGATATTTTACACGCGGGGATAAAAGAGTTGCGACTTCTTTCTGCCGAGAACGTTAAATCGGTAGAACGACATTTCCGATTATCAGCATTTTTCTTTACTTGGTTCTTCTCGCGGAGCTGTCCGGTTAAAAACGCAAGTGTGAAAACATCGCGTAGAGAGAATCACAAAGTTACTTTATTGAAGGGAATCTTCTATTATTCTCGCTCATCTTTAAATGAGTGGACTAAGGATGTAACAGAGTATGACGTGATCCTATAATCAGCATCTAGACCCCCCACCCCCGCAACCAGGAAATTTAGTACTGCGTCTTACTATCCGTTCGGGTTAGGTACAACAAAGGTTGAATTTAGAGGTAGTTTACTAGTATTTGCGGAAAACCATTATAGTAAAAACAGCTTAAATACACCCGACTAGGATTCAAATCAAGCGCAGTTGATGATAAAAAGGTAAATAAGGCTTAAAAGTTAACAAAAGGAGCAGGCCTTTAGGACACTTCTTGTAAAAAAATATATGCTTGTTTCCATTATTTAAATGCATAGTTGAATAATTTGATACGACAACACAAATGTTTCATTTTAAAATAAATACATTTTCAATAAGACAAAATTAACTTTAAACTAACCCATTTCAGTGGATGCATGGTCAAAGGCGTCACTCCCACAAAAGACTCCCCGTCATCAGAAGGCCAGTCTAGTACGAAAGTGACGCCTTAGACCATTCGGACACTGAAGCGGTATGAAGGCTATTTGTATGAAACTTGGGCTATAGTGCCTTTCATACTGTCCGACTACTTATATCAGGCGAAAGATAATGATGAGTTAATAGTTCCGGGTTAGATTCCTGAATTGTCTGAAACACTTGCTAGTAAGATTGGGATTTCTTATTTCACAGGGATGAAGTGACGCCCGGGAAACTGGGTGTTGTGTATGTTCTAGAATTAAGTTAGCTTGTAAATCGTGTGCTAAAAAAAAATCCGTTGTTTCAAAAAGCCTACGTTGCACACCTTTAATAAAAATATACTTCATATCAGTAAAAGAGTTAAAATTTTGAAATTAATTTAACAACAATCTACTTATAACGGGTTTGACCCAAACTCATTTATTATTTTATTTATTAATACGTGCTAAGCCATACTAATTAATTAAAAAATTTGTATTTTATAGGTTTTGATATTATCAATAAACTTCACGAATATTATTACATAGTAATTAAAATACAGTATATTTGAAATGTCAGCATAAACTTAGTTACGTATCTAAACTTTGAGTTGACGAGTTAGCACTTTTTCAACAAACATCTATTTGTGTTGTTTTGTCTATAATACTTTAATTGATGTTAAATACATGTTCCCCAGTTTTTATACGCGTTCACATACGCTTTTAGGACAGTAAGTAAAATGTTCTAAAGAAAGACGAATTACTTTAGTCTCAAGTTAAAAGAAAAATCAATTTGTCAATTATAATTTTAAGTGCTAGAGCAGTATTTAATCAAATTTCCGCCGTAGCCCAAACACTAATTAAAAACAAATTAATACTATCCAGTTATTGGGTCTCAAGTCTGCTTCTAGCAAGGAAAGAAGGGTTAATGGTAATGGCAGAAACTCAAATAGGTTGAATTAATCCCGTCGTAATTGGAGACCACTTCAGTCAAACGCCACGTTAGGCACGTGGAAGTCTTACTTTCCTTGGCATTCATCGTAATTCGAAATCACATCCATCTGCTCTTACGAAAGAAACTATGAATACACGAGTTTTTTTTTTCTTCATAAAAGACGCACTTGACGCACCATATCTCCCTGCCCCATTCAACCCGATAAATCAATAACCGAACCCGAGTCGCTGAGGCACGTACGTCAGAAACAAAGCCAGGAGGACGGTTCCAAGGGCGGGAGGAAGCCGAAGGGGATGACCCAGAAAGCTAAAGCCCCTTTTGTATTAAAGTGCGACCCGCCTCGGTGGCGTAGTTGGCCAACGCGCCAGTCATGTTGAGCCAGACCACCGAGGACTGGGGAGATCAAGGCTCGAATCTCGGTCGGGTGAACTGGGGGTGGTTTTTCCTAAATGGTTTTCCACTCTCCCTCCACGCGAATGCGGGTTCACTTCCTCTAAATTAAACCTTCCTAATTCCTAATCCATTAGTGTAATTAGTACTTAAGCGTATAACTCGAACGGGTAGTAAGACGCGGTGCTAAATGATAAAAATAATAATAATAATATTAAAGTGCGAACACATGATTTGATGTACAAACAGTGTAAAGAGTATTCATATCCACTCCTTGTCTGTGCACTAAGCTGAATCCAAGTCTCTTTCAGTGAGGGTGAAACCATGAAAGTTTTAATTTTCAAAAACGTTAAACACTTACTATACAGTAGCCCCATGGCTTCTTTGGTGCTGACTGACAGTTCACAGCTGACTTCTGACAGTCAACAGTTAGGTATATACCTAAATTTTGACTGTCAGAAGTGACAGCTGCTAAACACATGTTTTTTGCAGAACATATGGTCCGGCATAGGGATACATAATTTGGTCTGGTAGCTTTCAAAGCCGTCAGCTGTGAGCTGTCAGTCAGCACCAAAGAAGCCATGGGGCTACTGTAGGTTCAGTGGACAACCAGTCAAATGAGGAGTTCGGTTGGAAAGGATGTTCTAGAAGACAAACCCGTCCCCTTTCCTCTCTATTAGCAGTCAATATGAACAACGTACCTTTTGTCGTGTTCCCGCTAACAAGAGCGCACAGTGTTGTCAGATAGGGCAACATACCGTTTGAATCTACAGTAGGATTCTATAAAGAACAAACAATATCTGACAGTTAACAAAAGTTACTAAAACTTCTTTAATATATTCGTGTGCCCCAGTCATGAGATCTGTAACTGTGTGATAGATCTTGTTGGGCTTAGGGTAAAGAGTTCTCCTCAGGACCCGATTTTCGTGGGTTCAAACCCAGCCGGAGTTTTCTTGAGCGATAAAAATGCGTAGCACAACTTTATTCGGAGGGTAATTAAAGCCATCGGTCCCATGTCAATTGTGGCATGTAAAAGAACCCTGGAAAGTGTGTAAAAAAATACCTTTCCCGTTAAAATTGGTAGGCCCTTTCACTCTCACTCGTATAAATTCTCGTGTGATGATATAATCAGTCGGTTCAGAACGTTAAACATCTAAAATAAATTAAAAAATGTAATTGTCTGCCACTTTTTTTTAAACAACGTGTCTTACCACCTGTTTGGGTTATAATCAAATGTTCTAATTACGATCATTGGTTAGGAATGAGGAGGATTGGATTGTACCGGTATTTGTAGAAAGGAAAAGTGGAAAACCATTTTAGGAAAAAAAAAAATCCTCAGTACAGCCGAACGGGATTCAAACCCCGATCTCCTCGTCATCGGCTGGACAGTCTATTTGCGATAGCGACACCTTAGCCCATTTGACTTCCAAAACGGGTGTAAGTCACTATTGATAGTTAGTCTCAATAACAATAAAATAAATAATAATAAAAATAATAATATTATCGTAAATTATTTGTGTCGACAAAATTAAAGTCTTGGTAATTTTTAAACTATTCTTCTTTTCATAATCCTACTGTATTTTGTCTATATGTATTGTTTAGTAACAACAATGAGTGTAAAATTTGCATATTAAAAAGCATAACTCTATTCACATCTACCAGTGGAATGAAATTCGTCAACTGTGATTATCATTTTCACGAGAACCAATCACGCCAAACAAAGGGCAAAGTTAGTAGTGTCTTACGGTGCGTTGACACAAACTTGACTATTAATGTCGTAAACAATTTAAAAATAATGAAACACACAGACAAAAAGCAGCAAAGCTTAAACAATTAAAAGGGTTATGACTGTGTGAAAATGAGAAAGAAATAATGACCAATTGAATTGGGAGTGAAAAAGATTTTAAAAAAAATGAAAACTCTAAAACCCTCTCGCACTTGGATAACTTCTTCGCCAAGGCCGTAGTCCCCTCTTTTCTCCACCTCTATCGTCAAGGGGGTGAAGTTCATTGGGGGTAGGTGGGAGTATAGGATAAACGTAGACCGAAACCCAACTAATGTTCTCTTTTTAATAACCTGTGCTTTCACAAGTACTCGATAACTTTTTCTGCACAAATTAACCAGAACTTGTGACAACCGGAATAGAGCCTATTATGATGATGATAGTAATAATAATTACAGATATAGCAATCACATAGATCAATTAGTTACAGGCATAACAATAGCGAATATCATACCGGATAAATAATAAATAAACAAATGAAGATCATATTGGTCGACATCACAATCCACCCATCAGAAAATATGCGGTCAAAGTTTCAAGAAAATATACATAAATGTAAACAACCAGTAGATGAAATAAAGAAAATGTGGTCACAACAGTATATCAAAATATAAATTTATATTCACATCAGCAAGACGAGTCGTTCCGAAGACAATTCACCAGATTCCAGATTCCAAAAAGTTGCCAACAGCAGCATTCATCGTGATCAAAGCAAGCTGTCCTATGAAGTACCGACATCATTGTCCACGAGCTCATGGAAAGTGAATAAGTGTCACTTGGTTTGTTTTGTTTCCCGTGAGCTAATTGAAAAAAAATTAAGAATCAATAAAAATAATAGTTATTAAAGTTGAATGGACTGCTTGCTGCTGTCCCTGCACACCTAAGAGAGGACAATAGTTTGCATTGCCCTTATATATATATATGAGGTGATTGAGGCAAAATAAGTTATAAGTGCCTAGGACTACATTTATTATGAACTTAGAGTCCCTCACATTCAAGAACCCGTTTTTGCACCGCAGGAATGTGTCCCTTTTCATGAGCTCCGAATCGCTCGCTACCCACCTGCATTCGTACCAAGAGAATCACATGCCAATCAACTCTGTGATGCAGTCGGCTAGAAATCGTAAATTTACAAGAACACTATTGCACGTGGATAATTTCTGATTGAACATTAATGGAGATATAGAGTTAACAGAAGTTCATAATACTGATCATTGTTGAAATATTAAGTAATATTAGGATAAAAACTGCAATGAAAATACAGTTTTTGATCATTTTAAAATGGCTTCACAGCTAAGCATTGTGCACAAATAATCATTATGTCATAATAGGGTCATAATGTAGTTATTAAAATAAACTTTGTCACTTTATCCCCTATCGTCACCACGGAAAATCTCGAATAACCATTCGAATAGGAATATACTGCACACATTTCTGGCATATCGTAGGTATTTTCTTTTCCTTTTTACTCCCATACCTCGCGTGAGCACACACACACAAACAAATGCAGATCCGAGCCAGGAGCTGCGTTGGGCCTGCTATGATGAGCGCTCTTAATCCTAAATAGATTCATACCAAAACCTCCCACAGTTAGTTGATAGTAAGTAGTCTGAAGCCCAACGCACCAACCGAAAAGGCATTAAAGCAATGTCGGATGACAAAGCCACCTGGAGGTTTTGAGTGATATAGAGAACTATTCACGAAGTTATTTTATTTGTATAAAATTATAAATTAAGAATTACAGAAAAATTAGAAACGATTACAAAAGGTAAGCTAGCTATTAAATAATCCTATCTATTTAATTAATAATTAATAATAACAATCAAGTTATATTCATTCCTAGTAGAAACTTCAACAAGGTGTAAAAATGTAAAAGTAAGGTGTGTTTTTTAAATTATAAACTTGATATGAATCCACTCAAATTTTGAAGAATACATTAAAAAGTTTATAAATGAGTTTTTTCATGGTAAATGGTTGATAATCGAACAAAAAATATTTTTTTGTATTTTTAATAAGAGCACGTATTGGCAATAAATCATATCTTACAAACCGCTATGGATCATTTTACGGTAGGGTTGGTAACAAGCTATGCCATCTTCATCTCGGTAGAAATAATGATAAGTTTATTTTGTTTTTGCTGTACGTATGACAGCATAGTATTTCCCAAGGTATTGATACAACTGGGGGTAGTGAGATTATTTTCTCTCTTTCGATTTTTTCGCAATGGAAGTTTTAAATAAACTTAAGGTGGAGATGTAGGGAGCGTGAGATAGGGTGTTTTTGGAGTTTTGATATCAAAACATGTTGTTGGTCAAAATAAATAAAATATTGCTTCACTAAAAACAAAGAGTTAAATTTTCTTCACATGGCAATATCAACAGTTGTTGAATATCTGTCAAGGATGTCCTGGAATTTAATGACAATTTCTCTTCATTTAAAAGGTTTGTTATCTAATGCCGCCATGCTTATGATAGATATTCAACAACTGTTGATATCATCATGTGATAAAAATTAAGCTATATATTTGTACTAAGGCCAATTTTTATTTGTTTAGGCAAAAAAAAAGTTTTGCCATAAAAATTGCAAAAACGCTTACCTTTTCTTGCGTTCCCTTCATCCCCACCTTAAGTACAATGAATGGTTACTACTTTATGTGGTACGGATGGATATGGTAGTCTAAGGAAAATACATACTTATTGGTGTGTATCTTGTGTATGTAAAAAATACAAGAAGCGTTCTTCTTTTGTGCATCTGGCGGTATTCAAACTCCATACTTTCTCGTCAACGATGGCCAAGAGCAGTGCAAGACTAACTTCCTACACCACTCAATTATCAATGCAGATAAAATAATAATGTAATGACGTGTTTTGTTTTTAACATTAGTCATCTGTACAGTTGTTCTAAACGATCCATCATGGTGATATTAAAATACCACGACAATGCTATTGGTAGACCAATTGACATAACAACGGCATTGATTCATTCTCAGGTAATGTTCAAAATATGCCAACATTTTTTGTTATGGAATCTTCGTATTGCTCAAAATGTATGGATTTATCTGTAGTTACAATCATGTTTTACAATAAACTGCCAAGAGATTGAAGTGCTCCATCTCGACTTAGCAGTAATTATGGAAAATAACCGAACACAGATAAGGCTCTTCGTAACACGATAATTTTTAAAACAATTTTTTTTCTCAATATAACATTAAAGGTTGGGCTATTATAACACTATCTTCCTAAATAAAGTTTTTACTTTACGTTGATATGTTAAAGAGATATTCCAATAAAGTTCCTAATGTCCCGTATGTCGTCATGTCCACGAGTTTCAGGTAGTGGTAGCAGACCACGATTGATGACTGTACTATTACAACAATGGATATCATCATCGCCGAGGGAACTGCGTGGTCACTACTGTCTCATTTTTGTGTGGTCAATCTCCCCTCAAATATAAGACAAGTTTCGCAACGTTGGTTCGTCAATGTTGCCAGTAGCTCCTTACCCCAGTATACCACTTTCCAACATAACTGAAAGCGATAATATTTGGCAACAGTTAAATGCGATAAAGCGAATATAAAGCTTTTCTCCACAAGACCTGTAGTTCCCTCAGCAATGATATTGGGTGTATAAAGAGCTATATCGTGAAAAGGGTTCATTCTGATATCCATGTGTGTGAACACCCTTACCAAACCAACAAACTAATGTCCCAAACTACCCCAGTGTTTCCATCCGCTCTAGTCTAGAGAGCCAATCCTGTCCCACTAGTGAGGACAGCCATGAAATAAACCAATCAATACTCGCGGTGCGGCTATTCCTAGAACCCGTGCACATGTTCTTTCAACACAAAGCTCATCATTCAGTTGTTCACAAACTCACGTATTAAAAGTACAGACCATGTCTTTGGTCGAATGGTCTAAGACAGTGTTTCTAAAACTTTTCCTGATAACAGACCACTTGATAAGCGGTCGATGCAAACGCGGACCACCCGCCTTAACATACTACCCACCTGTCACTTGTCACAGAAGGACATTTTATAATGAAAGTGTTTATCCAGCAGTAAATACATCAGGTTTATATAACTTTGTTTCATATACATATTTTACAGTCCAAATTTCATAGGAAGAGCCTAACAGTTAGAAACGACACTAAATTTAGTTTCAGGTCAAGTCATACGAACTGACACTTTTGATCTATATTACTAATAAAATAACACTAATAATGTAGTAAAACATGTTTGGATGTCGGCTCTTTCTATGAAAATTGAACTGTACTTGTGGAACAAAGTCAAGTTGACTCTGCGTCAATATTGTACTATTTTGAGCAATATCTTCTTTCTCTCTCTCTCTCTCTCTCTCTCTCTCTNTATAAAACTATAAAGCCACATGGCTGACTCACTCACTCAATAACATTAATGTTTACCCACTTCCAGATGAGCTAGAAGCTTGAAATTTGGCAAACTTATAGCTTCTAGCCTGTAACCGACGGGAAAATTCCAAAAAGTTAAAAAAAAAAAATTTCAACCCCAGAAAAAATTCAAAATGGCTGAGCATCTTTAAAGTCGGTGTAATATATATACAATACAATACCGGTAACTTTAAGTTGTTACGTTCAAAACATTACATCCACTTGTAAAGAAAACTAAATGGGGGTTTGTGAGCAAAGTGTGTGTGTGTGTGTGTGTGTGTGTGTGTGTATGTATATATATAAACCTATATATATATATATATATATAAAGCTGAACGTAGATTTATCCGGAAATGAAAACCCAATTCCAGATGAGCTGGAAAACTGAAATTTGGCAGGAAGGTATAGTGATTGCCACACATAACTAGATAAATCTAAAAATAGTAAATTACAATTGCAAAATAGGGAAGGGGAGGAATATAATTAGAAAAAACTTTTAGATGAGGTAAAAAATTACATTTGGTAGGAAGGTAAAGGGACCACTCCAAACAATCATAAAAGTCTGAAAAACCTTAAATATGTAAATGGGTCGTTTTTATTTACCCTGACTATTCAACTCAGTCTCTAACAATTTTAACCCGAGTCCTATTTTTATACTAACGTTAATTGTTCGATTCTCTTATATCCCTTTTATTTAATTTATCTAATCTGGTATTGACTCCTAGTACTATTTAAATCTAAGTTAATTTGTCTCCAATAACTATTTTAGTATCACTCCAGTCGGTCCACCCCGGGTATTTTTAGTTTCCCCGGTACCCTCCCCACCTGGCACTCCCAGAGCTCACCGTTACCAGTGAGCACCGGGCACTCTCCAGATATGGCGAACGTTCCCCTCTCCACTATCTGGGAAGGCGCCCTATCGGAGGTGGAGCTCCAGCTACCTTCTAGTGAAACCACTGGCGGAAAATCCATAATCTTAATCCATCATAATCTAACCTAATCTAATGAGATTTAATTATTCAAATCCCTAAACTATCCTAGTAACTAATTTATCCTAGAACTAACCTACATTACTCTAGTGTTGGACAATTTTTTTAATACATTTTCTTATGATATTCCTTAAAATTACTTTAGTCCTTCCTGGTACATTGGCTGCATTTGCAACCGTCTCTTCTTCCGATGATCTTGGAGGCTCGTCCGCTGTCCTCTCCATCTTCTTTTTTGTTCCCGAGAGTATGGAGCTGGATTGCCTCGAGGTGAGCTCCGTCATCTTCTTGAGTCATCTTCTCGGATTTGAGCGCCCCACGCTTACTCTTGGGTCGACCGTCTCTTTTCTTCATTCATCTCGGCGACGGTCCCCCTTCCAGATGCAATGCGGCTAGTCTAATCTTGTTGCTTCTGCTTGCCGATTTCTTCTGTCACTTATAATTCTATGTGCTTTGTGTACGATCAACACTATCTTCCTACCTACTTCATTCAAATTACACTTAACTTTAACTTGTACTTACTACAGAGGTCACTGAAACTCCACTTGAGTCATCTCCACCTGATTGATCCTCTCTTTGTCGTACACCATGGTTACCAATAGCCCTCCTCACCACCATTTCCCGAAAGTTCCTCTCTTTCTCTTCTTTCAACATTTTGTTCGCCAAGATATCCAGCTGCTTGCATTCCTTCTAATTCCTTATAATGTCCATACTGTCTTCCCAATGAAACAATCTTCCAGTTCTCTCCTAATCTCCTCCTTTTCAAGGCATTCCAGAACCATATGTTCTGGCGTTGCCAGCCCTCCACAATCACATGTTGGACTTTCCACCAGACTCTGTTCATATAAAGAATCTTTATACGGTTCCTTGGCAGTCAGGAAATGAACGAGCCCCTGAGAAGGATTGAGATGTTTTAGTTCTACTCTTTCCGCTATCGACGGTAACAGTGAAAATGTTCGCCTACGAGTTCCACTGGTTCCCCACCTATTTTGCCATTCCTCCTCAAGGGCTCTATATATTCCTACCGAGGTTCTCACCACGGCATTAGTCAACCTTTCCACCATCTCAAACGCCCCTCTCTTCAGCCAGTAACATGCAGCTTTCTTCTTAACCTGCAGGTCTAACAGTCTTAAGCCCAATACTGTTGTTAATGCATCCGTGGCCACAGATCAGCAAGAATCAGTCATCTTCATAAGTACGTTTCTCTGTAAGCTGAGCAGTTTCTTTGCTGGTAGGATATTCTTCAGCCTGTGGGCCCAGGTGCTGGCCGCATACCCCACGATTGTCACTAGTAAGGCCTGGTGATAGGTAGCCTACTTATAACCTTCATTGAGATGTGGAACCTTCTCCGGCCGACACTACTGATTTTATGCATTACAGCTAAGACCCTGGCACACACTTGTTATATATGTGCCTGGTAGTTCCTTTTCTCATCAAGGGTTATCCCCAGGTACCTAGTCATGGCTACTCTCTTGAGATTATTTTCAATCCTGATGGACTGATTTTTTCTTAATTTGCCTTTGAACACCAGGTAGTTGGTTTTTCTCGGTGCCATGTTCAGCTTAACCCTCCGACACCAGTTGTTGAAGCCATTCAGTACCATGTTGCACCTTATCTCAAGCTCATTTCTTGACTTGCCATTTATGATTATTAACAGATCATCTGCAATAGCCACAACTCCCGCTGTTTCGGGGAACAATTCCAAAACTGTCAGACCCGGTTCCAACCCTACATTCCAAAATATTGGGCCGCTAACTGATCCCTGAGGACATCCCTTAGTGATAATCTTTTCTTGTCAGGACATGTCAGGGTTGATAACCAATTTCTGAAATAATCCAGGAAACTCTTGCATAAGTTCTTCGGGCATCTTATTTTCCTGAGCCTCTCGAAAAGGTCGGCCCACCAAAGATTGTCGAAGGCTCCCGCGATATCGATAAAAACACTCACCGTATATTTTCCCTCCACCTGGTCGATTATCTCCATTTCCTTGGCAATGGTATCTTCAGTAGACCTTCCATTCCGGAAACCATATTGTTGCGGGTGTATCCTTATCCTTTCTCTATGTCCATCCAGCCTTCTGCACAATACCTTTTCCTGTATTTTACCCATTACATTTAGTAAACATATAGGTCTGTAAGATTTTGGCAGTTTCGGATCCTTGTCTTCTCCCTTACTATTGATCACCTCTTTTCCCTGCTTCCAACCATTTGGGACCCTGCCTTGGGCCAAACATTCATTTAGTAACTCAGAGAAGAAAGGCGCTATCTCTTCCACTCCTTCCTTTAGTACCTCCGCAGGGATCCCATCTGGCCCAGGGGACTTGTTGTTCTTTAGTTTCTTTATTATTTCCTTGATTTCGTTGGTAGTTACAGATCCTGTCTCTTCCTCTCCTGTCCTGTACTCCTGCTTCATTGGCCTTACTAGTTGTTGGTGTTCTTCGGTTTCTCCTACTTTTGAGTTATCAGAAAGAAGGGTTCTCATCCGCGTGCGAGTCGAGTCATCCCAACCCGTTGTCAATGATCCTTCTTACTTTTCAAAGTTTGATATCATCGTTAGAGGTCTTATCTTTCCTGTGGTGATTTTGAATGTGACTCCCCAAGGGTTCGTCTCCAATCTCTCCCTTACATAACGTTCCCAACGGGTCCCCTTCACCTCTTTCAGTGCTGACTCAAAGCTTCCTTTAGATCCCCAACAAGAATCTCCTTCCTTGCGGATCCCTACATCTTTGATATCTCTCTCTCACCAGACGAGCTTCACCTCGTAGCCGCTACAACCAATAATTCCAGGGCTTGTTTGCTACCGCCCCAACTTCCCTCCTCAGCGGTATTGCACTGCGCATGGCTTCATGGATTTTCCTTGTTATTTGTTTTGCTATTTCATTAACATTACCCCCTTCCACTGTCACAGATGGCAGGATAAGAGACTCCTGGAATATGTTCCAGTTAGCCCTCTTCATATCGTGTTTCTTGGTGTTCCACTCTGTTGCTTCTTCTTCAAGCTTCCCTCTCCCTTAGAACCTTATCAGATTGTGATCGCTAGAGGTAACTTGATCCTCCACTTGCCATTCCCTAATTCTCTTTGAAGCCTGTCCATTGTACATTGTCACGTCAATGTTTGTATTGACCCCAGCCCTACCCAATGGGACTCCAGGAAATATGTGTGTGTGTGGAGTGAACAGAAAAATAAATAAAAAGTGTGGTAGAAAATCTAGATTTGGCAGGCAGGTAGGTCACCTCCAGATAACCAAATAAGTTTTAAATTTTGAAATTTCTAAGTGGGAGCTGGACATATTGGGGGAAAGGCAGGAGGTGTTAAAGGGTTTAAAATTTCCAAAATTAATAAAAACAACTTCTTTTCAGTGTGGTAGAAAATTTAAATTCAGACGAAAATGTAAATGAAACGCTTAACATAACCAGGAGAGTCTCACAGTCACAATTTTAAATGAGAACCCGGGAAATAGGGTAATAGGAGGGGGGGTTATAAGGTGAAAACACTTTTAGGTGGGGTAGAAAATTTAAATTTGTTAATCACATAAAAGTACCCCTCCAGATAAAAATGCATGGTGCGAGGTGGGAGGGGGTATTTCCTAAACTAATACAAGCAGAAACACAATGGAACTCCAGAAGAAGGTGGGGAGGAGGTGTTATATAGGTGGAACAAACCTTTTAGGGTAGGTAGAAAATTAAATTTGCCTGTAGATAGATCATTCCAAATATCAAAATGAGTGCTATATATTCTCTCTTTATAAGGGGGGGCTGATAATATAAAAAATAAATTTTGAAGATAGCTATAAGAGTAACTTTGATTTTTTGAAATTTTAAAATCAAAA
>CABFWB010000653.1:24333-48945 GCA_902151455.1 Timema bartmani | reverse complement strand
CCCCCCCTCCCCTTTACACTTGCTTCAGGCTAGCTCATTAATGAGGCCCGTGTTTCAGAACGATCGAGTCTCAAATGATGGCATTGTGGTCCATCCAGGCAGGACCCTCCACAACAACTTCCTTGTTAGCACTCGGTGACGTCATCGAACAGGGAACACAATCATTTACGACATGTAAATGATCAATATGGATGTCCCGCGTGTTGATGTGAGTGTGGCCGGCCATGAGCGATGAAACAAAATGTAACACGACTGATGTCATTATTACACGCGAGCATCAGCTGATAGCTGGAAATGGTAGCTCGTATGCATTTATTCTTAAAAGTAAAACACCAAGTCTTTCTACTAGCCGGTACTATCTGCATTTAATTTCACGAGCAAGCTATGATGAAGGTAGCATTTAGAGTTAGTGTACACACATTGGATTAAATAGAAAGTGGGAGAACATATATTAAAAAATACTCTCAGCATATTCAACCAGGATTCAAACCTTACATGAGCATGCAGCCTCAGTCCACGCAGCTTTAGGTTTGTCGGTTTATTTTTACTTTCTCGCGACCTCTCGGATAAAGAAGTATTGTTATCGTAAAAATATAAAAATAAAACTCAAGATTTTGATAAAGTTCGAAGTCACAGTAACCTTGAACAACGTGACATCATGACACCAGTGTCACCATCATCCTGAACACCGTGACTCATGACACTAGTGTCACCGTAACCTTGAGCAACGTGACATGACACTTGTGTCACCGTAACCTTGAACAAGACGACATGAAACCAGTGTCACCGTAACCTTGAACAACGTTACATGACACCAGTGTCACCGTAACCTTGAACAACGTGGCATAACACCAGTGTCACCGTAACCTTGAACAACGTGGCATAACACCAGTGTCACCGCAACCTAGTACAACGTTACATCATGACACTAGTGTCACCGTAACCTAGAACAACGTGACATCATGACACCAGTGTCACCGTAATCTTGAACAACGTGGCATAACACCAGCGTCAGCGCAACCTAGAACAACGTGACATCATGACACCAGTGTCACCGTAACCTAGAACAACGTGACATCATGACACCAGTGTCACCGTAACCTTGAACAACGTGGCATAACATCAGTGTCACCGCAACCTAGTACAACGTTACATCATGACACTAGTGTCACCGTAACCTTGAACAACGTGACATGACACCAGTGTCAGCGTAACCTTGAACAACGTGCCATCATGCCACCAGTGTCACCGTAATCTTGAACAACGTGGCATAACACCAGTGTCAGCGCAACCTAGAACAACGTTACTTCATGACACTAGTGTCACCGTAACCTTGAACAACGTGACATCATGACACCAGTGTCACCGTAATCTTGAACAACGTGCCATCATGCCACCAGTGTCACCGTAATCTTGAACAACATGACATGAAACCAGTGTCACCGTAACCTTGAACAACATGACATGACACCAATGTCACCGTAACCTTGAACAACGTGACATGACACCAGTGTCACCGTAACCTTGAACAACGTGCCATCATGCCACCAGTGTCACCGTAATCTTGAACAACGTGGCATAACACCAGTGTCAGCGAAACCTAGAACAACGTTACATCATGACACTAGTGTCACCGTAACCTAGAACAACGTTACATCATGACACTAGTGTCACCGGAACCTTGAACAACGTGACATGACACTAGTGTCACCGTAACCTTGAACAACGTGACATCATGACACCAGTGTCACCGTAACCTTGAACAACGTGACATGACACTAGTGTCACCGTAACCTTGAACAACGTGACATCATGACACCAGTGTCACCATCACCCCGACTAATTAAAGAATGGAATGTGAGTTGAGAGTATGGTAAAAGTTAATCATTTTAGAGCAATGATTTAAATATGTAGTCAATATAAATTTATGAACAATTTTGATCCAATTCTAGACATAAGAGCACACAATGTCCTTATTTTCTCGAGATAAAGTAGTACCAAGTGTGCATGTGTGTATGTGCATGCGTCAACGACTGAACTAGAACGAGCATGTGCATTTCTTACCAACTTCGAAAGCCGAACAGTTACATGTCGCTTATTGCTTGGACAAGGACACCCGCTTCAGTGGCCGTATGGTATAAGGCGCTACTCTCACAGTAGACTAAACTGCCGATAATGGGGAGATCGAGGTTCGATTCTCGGTCGGGTGTACTGGGGGTGACTTTTCCTAAAATGGCTTTTCACTCTCTCATCACAAAAATCCCTAAAATCATTAGCGTAGTTAGTAAATAAGCGCATAACCCAAATGGGGTAGTAAAACGAGCTGCTAAAAATAAAGGACATAATTTTAATATTTATGAAAGAAGACTGTCCTGTTTAAAGCCAAATAAATATGCGTTCGCGGTGGAAAAGAGTGCCGGATGTTAAGTGTTGAATACACAGAGAAAATAAGTAAATCCATTAAAATAAAACAGAAAAAAAAAACCTTACTAAATTGAGAGCATTCTGGATGATTTCATTTCTGTTTTTGCTCGTGCCTCAGATTACGAGCGTAAGGAGTGATAAAGTAGTTGTACAGGATGTAAAGGAGAGGGACTGGGGTGGGAAAAGCTATATACAACTTGCTTTACGCGCCGATTACAGGAAGCTTGTTTATTAGGAGCAGTAGTGGTCGATATTGGCCGCGCGGTTAGGCACTAAACACTACCTCGCACTGCACTGGTCCACACTCAGTACGACAAGGGTACAAGTCCAGTTCCACCATAGATTTCGTGTACTGAACAGTAACAAACACACACAAACATATTTAACAGAAAAATAGTTTTTGTTGGCATGGTTAGCTATAAATACACCAGTAATTTACTAACCAAGCGTAGTGAAGTCCTATTTTAGCTTGACCATTTGGCGTTTCGTCTGTCTGGATGTTTGTTCGGATGCTATCAAATGTGCAGCAGGGATATGTATCGAACCTGTATTCACAGAGTTTTTTTAAAATATGGCTATCCATTTAGATATGGCAGCCGTTCAAAAGACTTTTCGTTTAGTATTTCATCTCAAGTGATTGGCATTTGGGCACCTTTTATGTGAGATATTGGTGGATTGGGCACCTTTTATGTATGATATGTGGATTGGGTGCCATCGATTCAACTAGAAGGAATTGTAAGCAGGTGGATTGGGCTCCATCGATTCAACTAGAAGGAATTGTAAGCAGGTGATTGGGTACCATCGATTCAACTAGAAGGAATTGTAAGCAGGTGGATTGGAAACCTTTTATGCAAGATATATGTGGATTGGGCGCCATCGATTCAACTAGAAGGAATTGTAAGCAGGTGGATTGGGAACCTTATAATAGAGCATTAATTAAAAATGAATTAAAAATCACCAGCAGACTATATATTTCAATATAAGCCATCCAGCTGAACGCTAGCTAATCTGTAGAGTATGTATGAGGTGAAATGTAGAATTAATTCTTAGTGTGGGGGAGGGGGGTAAGAGTAAGGTTAGGTTAGTTTAAGCTAGAACAGCCCAATCCACCTTGTGAGGGAAATGTTAGTGGAACCCTGGGGTAAAAAGCAGTCCTAGTCCACCTACGCCCGATACGGAAGATAGAATATGAAGCAGACGTGCTAATATCGTTTGATCATTAAGGCCACATTGGATATAAAAAATAATGGGTGGGCCACATTTAGAAAATACAAGCTTATCAGTCTCTTGAGTAAAAATAACTATTAATTATTACTTTTTTTGTTACAAAAAGAAGATGAATATGGAATTAAATAGTGAATAGTATATTTACCCAGAAATGTTTGTAGTTATGATCTAGCATTCTTGAATAAATTGCACATTTGAGAAAGTTTATGAGTTTGATATAATCATACGTGTCAAGGAATAACATTCAAAAATTAAGTGTTTGTATGATATTTATAAAACGAAAAATCGGACTTTATTGTGAGTAGGTTTATCTTTAGGTCTGCGGGCCTCACGGAATCCTGGATAGGGACGCGACTAATTTATAGCATTTTCAAGGAGTGCGAAACAATTCAGGAAAACCTACCTCAACAAACCTCACAGGGACTTGAACCTTTATCTCCCCATAACCAGCAAACCAGACAAGACAGTAATGTCGCCTATCTTGACGCAACCATCATTTTTGTTTACGTTTATAATCACAACATGTAAGTTATGTCAATATTTAAATTCAAAATATGTTTTATTTCTTGGTAAAAGAGACATTTAACCATAATCTCACCGTATATTTAATATTTCAATGTGCAAAGACTACCTCAGCGACTGTCGGGTGTGTTAAGTGTTTGATTATTCTTCCTGTTTGAATTGGTCTAACACTTTTCTACGAATATACCGCCCCAGAATGAAAGTGTCGTTAAATACAAATACCCAGGGGTTGAAAAAAAAAGCCTTGTTTGCTCGTCAGTGACGAGGGAAATTTTTTTATTGACGAGTAAAAAAAATAAATCAGTTTTTAATCGTTAATTTCGTTATGGTGCAGCTGGATATTTCATAAGTTATCCGCTCGATGTGACTACATAACGACTTTCGCATGATTATTATCGATATTACGGTTCGAATAGATCGTACATAAGCTATGGATATGAGTACATAGCGACTATAGCAAGATGAATGTCGATATTACTCTTCGGCTGAAGCGTAGATAAGCTATTGATATGACTAAATAGCGATTCTCTCGCAAGGTGATATCGATAACTTATTACGGTTCGAGGGTGATATAAAGTCAGATATAAATCAGGGTTGCCAATATTGAGGTCGTTTGGACCTCAAAACACAACAAAAACAAAGAATCACGGGTAACATTTGGTGCGTCTTGTCGCAAAAGAATCGATTTTTTTCCCCCCAAAAACTGTAATACAATCTATTTTGGTTTGGTAGGCAGTGTTACGTTGAAATAAAAGTGAACGAGTGCCTAGTTTAAATTTGTTAACAAAAATTGCGTGGCTATGGTCCGATCATGCTGACCGGGGAAATTTTTGACTGACTGACTGGTGAGCCACCCTACAATCTTTAAAGCCCTTTACATATCACTAACATTTTTTGTTGTTGCTTTTTACATTAAGAATAGTGTCGTATCTCTAAGATATTATATAATGAGCTAGATCTGAAACATTAGTGTTCTATTTTTGAATATGAAGATGATGTGTAGAAAAAAAAATGTATTATCTATGTTACGACAGTATTTTTATAGAAATTATTCGTTTTTTCAACTTTTTAGGCTCAGAATAAAATCGTCGTAACTCTACTATATCAATGTTCTGCTACGAGTTAGTTTTATTTTATTTGGCAGTTCTCAGCACAGTTATAAGTGTATTATTGAACCGTTTTAGGAATGAAGTCTGCTACTCATATGTTCAAGATAAAATGTATTTTATTAATACTTTAAATGTGAAAGGTATTGGTACGTGGAATGGAAAAATTCAATTAAAAATGGAATAGTTGGGAGTTGATGAAAGAAGGGGATTAATGAGGATCAATAAATCATTTCACATGATTTAAAAGAGAATGTCAGGCAATACATTTAGTAATTTGATCCAATTCAGTTAGTTCTATTATTCAAGACAAAAAACCTATTTGTAGTATCTAGATGGTCATCTGACAACAATAGAAATATACATACCATACTAAGCTAAATGGTGGCAAGAAACTGTCCGATTTGTTAAACGAAACCTCCACGAAATAATTTCTACCAGTGAGTTTAGTTAGGGTGTTTTCAATCCCAAAAAAATATCAGTATGCCAAGTGTGAAGTTTGTAAAAATTCTCGATTGGATGAGAAGATTTTACAGCAAGAAAAAATACAGAGAGGACTTACTTGAAGCCCTGTCCATCTAGGTCACAAGTAAGTTTATTCAAGTGATTAAGATTAATAAATCAACCAAATATGAATATGAAATACATCTATGATTGACAAAAGCTGTCACTGGATCTGAGATTTAATGTCAAAATCAATGAACGTGGGGATAAAGTCGAAACAGAATTAAAATATAGTGTGTGGAGAAATTATCACTTAATATATTTTATTTAAAGTACTATATGGTATATTTTATATTACAATTTCAAATTTGTTTTCGCTCTCCTGAAAACTAGTATTTTTAGAGTTATGACACTCATTCTGGGGGTGCGATATTATAATAACGCGCTTTTGAGCTTCCTCTTTGTAGTAATTTCAATCTCTAGTAGAATTTCTGTTCCCATTTGACGTTTCTAGCAGGTAGATGAACTAAAATAAGGACAGCAAGCCTTTTCGAGATTGGGCGATACATTTTAGAGAAACCCTTTCTTTCGGGTGTCTATGAGAATCTTAACAGTAAAATTGATCATTAGAATAAATTATCACTAGTTATAATTACTACATTATAATTCTATATTAGTATACTTTTGATGTCAACCTTGGTGATCTTGGGGTAAAAAGTTCTAGCCTCAGGACTCGATGCTAGTGGGTTCAAAACCAGCCGAGGTTTACGGATTTTTCTTGAGCGATAAAATACATAGCACAACTTCCTTCGAAGGGGAAGTAAAGTCGTCGCTCCCAGGTTGATGTGGCATGTAAACTAACCATAGAGGATGTGTGAAAATTACCTTTCCCGGCAAAATTGGTAGGTTCTTTCGCGCTCATTTACAGAAATTCAGTGCGGAAGGCAACAGGAAATCACCACACTTTCCAAACTCCCCTAGTACATGGAATTTCTACCAGATGGTGCAGGAAGCACTAACCAGCCGATGGGGTGAGTTCCAGATGTATATAAACTCCATCAAACCAACCTTCGAGTTGTTGACTAAGAAGAATAATAATAAGAAGAAGCTGGTTTTAATACGAGAGAAACGGAGACGTTTATTATTTTTAACGTGCACGGGTCTTACAACCCCTATGAGCTATCCGGAATTCAATAGTTGAAAGCATTTCTAGAAAACCCATTTCCGCAATTCTTCTGAAATGTTATAAGTATTGACTCACAGACTCGTTTGTAAGTAATGATAAGCATATACTATCGCTAAACCTTCATAATATAAAAAGATTGTTGAGAGTAGGGGGGGCAGGAGGAGCTTTGGTCAGCAGTAAATGTCACTTACGAGGGACATTTTCTTGCCAGCTGTAGGTTCAGCAGCCCTAAGAGAGACTAATAGGGAGGAGTTATATCACTCTTAGTCGCAGTTAAGTCTACATGACATAAACTAGTGGCGGTGCTAACAACTTCCAAAAACAGTTAACAAATAAAAAGCTCCACATTTCTACAATATTATTAATAAAATATTGAATAACAAATGGTGGTCTGATTGCCTTAGGAAGAACCTTTAAAATTAAACGCAGGGTGACCAACATTGAAAGTAATTATTATAATATGTTTGGACAAGTTTAGAAATGAAAGATAAAGTTTTTTCTATGGCAATCTGACACTACGTTAAAGCTTGCACAAGAAAACTAGCTATAAATGTGTTTTAGTATGTCAGAGATTAGGAAGGTATGATTTAAAGGAAATATACTAGGGCTGGTCCGATAAGCCTTTTTGTGCGTATTGCCGATGCCGATATTGCCGGTAGTAACCGATGCCAATTTTTTAATATTGCAAAAAAAACACAACTAAATTGGCATCGGTTACCGGCAATATCGGCAACAAAATATCGGCATCGGCAATATACGCAAAAAGGCTTATCGGACCAGCCCTAGTATATTACCTTTAAATCATACCTTCCTAATCTCTGACATACTAAAACACATTTATAGCTAGTTTTCTTGTGCAAGCCTTAACATACACTTTTGTAATATTGAAAATAAATGGTACGGCGCACCGCACAGACTTTCTCTCTTTTTCTATAAACTCGTAAGATTTCTGAACGGAATAATGTACATTGTATCATCACCACTCCACATAAGAACACGCATAAAATAATATACAATGATATAGAATCAATGAGAAAAGAGGCGCATCTTTGTCCACCTAAGAACATTTCAAACAGTTTAATGTCTTCCACAAGGGTCAACACTTCGTATTAAAATTTCGATTTCTGGTTAAAATTTTAACATTTTATAAGGTGTTGCAGATCTTCAAGTCATCGCATTGATATTTAATTATTCATTTATACATTTTGACCAATAAAAAATGTAAATATTGACTATTGAGTCTAAAATGGAGATAGATCATTGCTATGCAAACATTTCTCCTAAGAGCTTTAAGGAAAAATAACATACTTTTTTAGATACTTATATTTAATTACTCTATGGCATTGGAGAATTATTGCGTTAAGACTTAAGTAGTATATGTTTACAACTAAAGCTCACAAAATTGTATTAATATATTTGCAAATATCTCAGAAACTGTTGCTTTTATAAAAATATATGTCAAATAAAAGTTTTTTATTTCTAATAGTCCTACAATTTTGCAATGATAAGTTGTTTAGTTTCTCAAATAGTTGTGGAGATACGGAAATTAACGCTTCTGTAAAGTACCCTAAAAATCATTTTCATAGGAAAATGAAAATAGCCAGTTTATTTATAATCTTAATCAACGCCTAGATACGAATTTTAATCAAAATCGTTTGAGCAGATTTTGAGAAAACCAAATTTTTCTCTTTTCGCCCTTCAGTAAACTACCCTTAATTTTAAGTTTTTATAGACACACAGACAGACGGCATTGCAAAGACTATTTTTTAGGGTTCGGGGGGTCATGAGACGTCGACATCCATCAACATTTCAGGTTAGTTTTTTTTTACGGTCGCAATACTTAAACTTTAATGTCCAAAAAGTTAAAAAAATTCATATAATTGCGTATAGATTGAAAGTTATTGATTTTATAAAAATATGTTTCGGATAAAATATCTGTATTATAAATATATATACATATTTGTAATGCTAAGTAATTTCATATCTCAAATAGTTTCGGAGCTATTATAAAAAATGTTAATTTACGCATCAGACCGGAGCCCTTAAAGCCATTTTGCCGAAATATTGAGAGTAGCCATTTTGTTTGGAATATTTATTAATGTTCATAAATGAAATTTAATCAAAATCGTTAGAGCCGATTTTGAGAAAATCGACTTTTTCTCTTTTTGCCCTTCAGTAAACTACCCTTAATTTTAAGTTTTAATAGACACACAGACAGACGGCATTGCAAAGACTATTTTTTAGGGTTCGGGGGGTCATGAGACGTCGACATCCATCAACATTTCAGGTTAGTTTTTTTTACGATCGCAATACTTAAGCTTTAATGTCCAAAAAGCTAAAAATATATATATAATTGCGTATAGATTGAAAATTATTGATTTTATAAAAATATGTTTCGAATAAAATATTTGTATTATAAATATATATACATATTTGTAATGCTAAGTAATTTCATATCTCAAATAGTTTCGGAGCTATTATAAAAAATGTTAATTTACGCATCAGACCGGAGCCCTTAAAGCCATTTTGCCGAAATATTGAGAGTAGCCATTTTGTTTGGAATATTTATTAATGTTCATAAATGAAATTTAATCAAAATCGTTAGAGCCGATTTTGAGAAAATCGACTTTTTCTCTTTTTTCCCTTCAGTAAACTACCCTTAATTTTAGGGGTAGATATCCAATTCCAAAAACCCCTCGGGGCAACCCTATGAAAACCCTAGATATCAAGTTTCAGCTCAATCGGTAAAATAGTTTAGGCTCTAGTTGGAGGTACAGACAGACAGACAGACAGACAGACAGACAGAAAGACAGACAGACAGACAGACAGACAGACAGACAGACAGACAGACAGACAGACAGACAGACAGACAGACAGACAGACAGACAGACAGACAGACAGACAGACAGACAGACAGACAGACAGACAGACAGACAGACAGACAGACAGACAGACAGACAGACAGACAGACAGACAGACAGACAGACAGACAGACAGACAGACAGACAGACAGACAGACAGACAGACAGACAGACAGACAGACAGACAGACAGACAGACAGACAGACAGACAGACAGACAGACAGACAGACAGACAGACAGACAGACAGACAGACAGACAGACAGACAGACAGACAGACAGACAGACAGACAGACAGACAGACAGACAGACAGACAGACAGACAGACAGACAGACAGACAGACAGACAGACAGACAGACAGACAGACAGACAGACAGACAGACAGACAGACAGACAGACAGACAGACAGACAGACAGACAGACAGACAGACAGACAGACAGACAGACAGACAGACAGACAGACAGACGGAAATTCAAAAACCACTTTTTCGGATTCAGGAAGTCATGAAACGTCAAAATTCATCAAAATCTCGAGTTCGATTTTTTTGACGATCACAATACTTTCTCTACCTGTAAGATAGAGAGAAAGTAAAAACAAACACACACAACTAAAGTACACAGTAACAATACTCAAAAACAAGAGTTACCTGATTTTGTCACTTTTATACTTTTTCATGATAATCACCGAAACAGAAAAAAATTCACGAAAAGAATTTCTAGGTATTTTTTTATGGAAGTACAAATAAAAATATTCCCAGGCAGTGGAAAGTTTTGTATTGGCTGTTTGTTATATTATTAATTCCCAATTAAATGATCAATATATTAATCTTCAGTAAAATGACAACATAACTAAACAATTATTTACAACAGCGGTAAATTGGTACTTCAACATTACGCTTGAACGCGCTCTAAGAACTGATCTCGAGGAGCGCTCAGTGAGCGAACGATCGAGCGGATCTTGGAGCGTTCAGTAATCGGCATGCAACCGACGTCACGCATCATGAAGAAAAGTAAAACGTATGATTACTGAACGCGGTTCTGTGTAGCTAGCCCCTAGAGTAAGCAATAGCACAATAATGATACGTTATCTTGGACGTATTCGTTGTTTTGCCGTGTGAATGAGTTACGATTAGGTAAATAAAATATAGTTTAGTTAATTCAGCCAACGGAAAAAATAGGGGGTATATAAAATATTAATAACTCAAATCCAAAACGCAAAATTATTTAAATAGAAAGAGCACACGAGCTTCGGCTTGTAATGAAAGATATAGGTAATATTTCATATTGGGTTGGTATACAACTTGTATTCAATTAGAACTTCGTTACTTAACCATAATGTGATGTATTTTTAATTTTTTATAAATTCACAGCAAATAAAATCATACTGGCCCACCTAATATTGTTTTTGATAATGTCTAACTTTGCTACTTGAGGAAATCTTTATCTCTAATATATTTATCAAGTATTTCATAGTTTGAAATAAGCCTTAAGTCAAATAAAATTGGATGGTTTATTTTGTTTAGAATGTTGGTTTAGCTGTTTATTATAAAATAACATATCTAACGAAGAATTAAAGAATTTGTGTTTACGTGCAAGAGACTGTATTTAAATATTTTTGTTTGAACTATGAATTATATTTTTATGACTTGAGAATTTAAAATATATCTATAGATTTTGAATTATCGGCGTAAAATATCTGCATGATAAAAAACCGACTATCCTTGGCCAATTGAGCAAATATCGGACGATATATCGGCTCGGTTATCGGCATCGGCCCAGCCCTAAAATATATCCATATTTGCGTGGAGGAAGAATGAGATACCATTTAGGAAAACACCCTCAGCCCACCCGACCGGGATTCGAGCTCCAACCTCCGGCAAATGTGATTGACTGTCCAAGTTAACATCAATAATTTGTGTGTGTATGCTGTTTATAATATATATAATATTATATAGATACACACACACAAACACTAATTTTCAAAGTTGTATAGTCTACACCCCTGGCTAGACTTGCACGCAGGCTATAGACAATATCCGCTAGTATAGCTTGGAAGAAAGGCAAGTTTTTCAAACAACTCAAGACAAAATGCAGAATTTTCAGGAATGTTACCTATTTTTGATGAATACATTTATATACAATGATTGGCTTTTTTCTACATGTATTTTAATTAGTGCTTTATAAAGAGTTTGAGTCAAACTACAGAATGCAAATGTATTCACACAACATGATTACTTTAGAAATGATACTAGTAAAAGCTAGACTAGTATGTAAACTCACTCGTTGCCGGGGTTCCTGGATCTCCATCTGGCCATTCCAGCCCTGGCCATATCTCACCGACCGCTCACTCAACTAGCGACCTCTGAAACAAAACAACACACACTCAATATCAAACCCCATTAGACCTCATCTAACTACTTATTGCGGAATTACCAATCACAATAGATAATAGTTAGATTAACAAAATGTATAGAGCTTGCGCCTCTTTGTAAAATATGTCGATCTTTTGCTTTCAAATCAGACTATGAATTGATAGACAGGGTTACAAATTTACAATGGTTGTTTTATAGTCCGAAATTCAAACTATTTATAAAGAGCTTGTTTTCAAGGACTCCTCCTCAGTCTGTATTGTGTAGTGAACGTATGTATTTTTTGGGGGGAAATATGAAGGAAACGGAGAAAGTTTTGCACAGTTTTTTAGATAATTTTTAAGCATATGCGAAGCTTCAATATTTCGAATCGGAATCTTGCTAGGATTCGTATTTGATTAGAAATTTCGAATCTTTGTATTTGAAAAATTCGTATCAAATTCGAAATTTTAAATCAAAATAAATCCTGAATTAGGATTTAATGGAATTTAAGTCTAAATTGAAATCTAAAAGTCACACATTTGATTTTTTTTTTTAAGAAGTTAGCGTGGATGTCAAAAAATTGATAACTTTTGAATCTAGTAATATTTAAAATCTATTAATTAATTAATTGGACACGGTTTATTTACCTTATTTTTATATAGCACTAAAGTAAAAAAATATATAATTTAACCTAATTTTAGAATTAGATGTGATAACATTTACTTATAAAAATTCAATCCGAAAATATTAAACTACAAACTTTTAAACCCATGTGTACAATACTCAGTTTGAATTCAATTCGAATCATTTTTAATTTTAAAATACTCGGATTCGATTTGAAATAGCAAGACCAAATTTGGATTCGATATGAATGTGAAAATCTTGACTTCGCAAAATGTCTAATACTTTTGAAAAAAAACTGTCCCGGACTATAATCCGAATTGGTGCTCATTCCTTGAGGGCTACGTCATTGCAGAGATAACCTACAAGTCTCGAGAAGGGAAGGGATGTGTAGTTTTAACAAAGTAAGGTAGGCTTATAAGATGCGGGTTTAGCTTTACTATTATAGTATAAGGCGCAGTCTTGATTTAATAGGAAACCCGTTATTTGGAAACTGGAAACCCATGTCGCCCGCCACAATGACTGAAATAAAAATATTACAATTTTATGTATTTACTTATTACGTTTAATTAATAACGTAAAGATTAGTTATATATATAGTAATGCATTAAGGAATATAATTGGAAGCTTTTGATGAGTTGTACAATTAATAAATCAACTAAGACGTATTAATATAATGCCAAAATTTGGTGACTTTAAATCGATATTGGTGATCGAAAGTTGACTTCCTATAAAAATTAGCGTTCAGTAAATGGTCTAATAAATAGATCCAAATATAATATGTGATATTTATTTAGTATAAAATAAAGTCTCAGATAGGATACCTAGCTATCTGGCGCCCTGAAATAATATAAAATACTCTAGCATTGACCATAAAGCGACAAGCGAATGACAAGAATGTTAAAATTCGTATAAAAGGCAGACGGTGTCACAAATGCATTACTTGAAAAGTGAAATGAATTCACTGTAAAAAAAAAAAATCATCAAAATACAGTAATAATTTTGTTTCAATTGTTTACATTTTAAAATGCATACCAGGGAATGTGCTTCGTGAAATATTGAATAAAACTGTAGAATTGAAATTCACTTAAAAAAAACACCCTAAGGGACGAAACACGGTTTCAAAAAGATAAGACACAAAACTAAATATAATTAACAACGAAGTAAAAGTGGTTTCATTTCCGTAAATGGAAGGAGCAAGATAAAATGAAAAAGACAAGATAGAGAGAGAGAGAGAGAGGAAAAAAACGAACAAAAACGTCGGAAGACAAAGAGTTATAGAAAAAATGTTGGTGAGTTTCTGTTAATGTGCAGCTGGCGTGTGATGTGATGTCGGGAACGAGAAGTGCGAAACTCATCTGCTCAGGTCCAATTAATTAAAAATAATGTTACGTTCACACGGATGCTTTCAAAACTTTGTTTATATAAATCCAGGGTTGCCACTACTATCTTAATACAAAGTCACCTGTGATTCCCAGGTTATCCAGCAGGAATTATAATTTTTTCAAACACTTTATAGAATAAAGGAATGTAGTTTAATTTGTCAAAAAATTGACTATTTATTGTGAAGTCATGTCATTGGTGTGCAGAACAGGATGATTTGATATCTCTTTCTCTCTCTCTCTCTCTCCCACATATACACAGTCGTTACGCAAACTAATATTTAAATGGGAAAAATCGAGAGGGAGGATAAGACATGTGTTCGAATCAGCTTGCTTGTTTCTTAAGCTCAGTTTTTCTTCATTGCCAAGGCCTACTAGCTAAAACTTTCAGTCTAACGCCCCAAATGATCAAATATGCCAGTATTATAATAATAATTTTTTTTTTTGCAGATTCTCCTGTGTTTTTACGATTGTTTCCAGGCAATAAAAAATTCCCTGTATTTTCCAGGTGCGTGAGAACCCTGGAATCTGCTGACGATTGTTTGTACGTACTCCCAAATTATCCGCATATTTACGATAGTGGCATACATTTGAGGATGGAAGAGTTTTAGATTAAGTGTACCCGCATTTGAGTGGAGGTAGATTGCAAGATCATTCAGAAAATAAACACCTTATTATACTGGGCCGGAGTTCGAACTTGCTTTTCCCATCACCGGCAAACCAGACAAGACGTAGAGAAGCCCTTTGTCCGAGTGCCAGCCGCACCGGCAAACCAGACAAGACGAGAGAAGCCCTTTGTCCGAGTGCCAGCCGGTGTGAGTTTCAAAATAAGGAATCAGAAGCATGTCAAACTCGCGGCCCGAGGCCCTTTTCATCAACTAAAATACAATGCGGACCGATTTTACTTTTTATCAAAATTGTAAAAATACACCATTTGAGATTATTGACATTTGCAAATCAATAAATATTTAGGGAACTCCAATGAGTGATGTTGGTGAGCCAAATTTTTACTCTTGACTCACCAGAGATGGATTCCCAAAAAATGTTAAATTCGCGCGCAAAATGTGTGCAATGTTTGTCAGCACATGAAGAGGAAATAACACCCGCGAGACCGTGACTTACGGACACGCTTTTGTTATCAATTATGAAAGTGACTTTAACACAAGATTTAAAATATAATATTCACACCACTGCTGCGTATAGAAAAAGTCTCGGATTTCTGGGCAAAAAATGGAGTAGCTCTTAACATTCTAGATAGTTTTACCCTTTCTTCTTGTAATATAATGATTTTAGAATTAAGTTTTCTTGGCTTAAGATGGTGAAAATGTTTAATGTTCTGAAATTCGCCCCCCCTCGGTATTTTCGATTTTAAATGTAGCCCTTGTGATTAAACGAATTTGAGATCATCACCTTTATATGAATGAGTCCATCCGAATTTAATGTTAAAATAACCTTCCAAGGGGAGGTAATCCAATTTTTACAGAGTGCTTTTTATAAAATACAAACGTATTTTTGCTGCCAACAATGATAGCATTTAATTGTATTATTTGTGTTATTTTATAGGTATTATAAAAAGTGACAGATGCAAATCACATGACCTAGGGCATGAACACGTGAAAGTAGATCTAGTAGCTTTTCTAGTTAACAGACAAAGAAGGAGCTTCCTATTACAATTTGACTATAAGTCGGTAAGATAAATGTAGGTTAAATAGTTTTGTTTTAAATGATTGATTACAGATTTTGCTTTAAAATATGAGTTAAGAATGACCCTGAACATGGGACGACTCCTGGATAGCTCAGTGGTTAGAGTATTGGCGTACTAAGCCAAAGGTTATGGGATCGATTCTCGTGTACAGGTCTCATTTTTCAATTCAAAGAAAATATTGTTTCTAAATTTCTATCAAACATATCTTCCTTTAAGAAAACACAGCCAAAGGCCTTTCAAAAATATATTCTGTTGTTATTTAAGTGAAATAATTTATTAAACGTTATCGTTTTCAATATATCAAAGTGTTTTATAAAATTAAATTTTCAACGAAATTATACACTTTTTATCACTGTAGAACCTACTAGAAACTTGGAATATCCCTTTTATGTTCTTAAAAGTGGTGGAAAACCAATGTAGTAAACCAACTTTTCCGACCATAAAAAGTTTTTCTAAAAACTATATTTGGGTCTTTCAACTCCGAACAAGAATGATATCTCGATCCTGAAAGCCGACCCGTGCGAGAGGGAATAATTTATATGGGCCGAGGTATCAAACAACTGCCGTCAACCAAACCCATACCACACACCTGGGGGCAACAATGCGCATAAATAATGCATCAACAAGTTACATTCACTGCAAGGGTTCCCAGAACACTGTTGAACTGTTGGAATATTTCCTAGAAAATACATTCAGCTTCACAACGACGTAAATTTACATGACACTGTTAAAAAAGATGGAATGAAAACTGGCGAGGAAAACTCAGTGGTTCCCGCACGAAACAAAAGATAGCGTGAATTAATTAAGAGTAAAAAAAAGTACCCTATGGTGTGAGATTCATTCAGCTTGATTATGTATACAAGCCGGCACTGTTTGATGGACTGACATTACTGATGTTGAAATATTCAGTTCTTCCTTTCTTTATTTCCTCGTCTCTCAGACTAGCTGACGTTCTGGCGCCGTCCATTCTGATAGGATATTTCTTAAAGGTGATGAATGGATTATGGCAACAAGATGATGTTCATTTTAAAAGATTTATTACAAGGAATGGCTAATCGCCAATTGAAAGCATAATAAGAAGGACGAAAATATGTTATTTTATTTTGAAATAAGCCATCACTCTCCTCGAGATAGGCCTGAAAGGCACATTTTAGGAAAAACCTTCCCGTGCATAATCTCAAGATGTATATTTCTACAGAGTATTGACCACCCGTCCGGACTATACGCCTATATATTTGAGGTATTTAACATGCACTTTCTGAATCGACTGATTATATCATCACACGACTTATAAACCAGCTTAAATCTATAGCAGACACTACACCCAACCCCCAGCCATTAATTCGGTGCCTGCTCCGATATAGAATTTGAGTGATCCCATTTCGGCGCATAGTTTGAAGGTTAGGTTAAGTTAGGTTAGGTTGGGTTGATGAATGAATGACTGTAGAAGATAGGAGGTATGTTGTAATCCTTCCCTTGCATCCCGTGTGACATGCTGTTACGTAGTTTACGGTATTCTTGATAACTTTTTTTATTTCATATTCATAATCGTCGTAGACGAAGGTATGTTTGCCTCTTGTAGTTTCTAGGAAGCTTATCACTCGGCCCCTCGTTCTTTCAAACGATCAACGACAGCCTAGTCATGATCGACAGATGCCGATCTGGGATAAAATGTGTCTACTTTTAAATGTGTATTTAATTGTATTTTGTCAATATTTACCGAAGCGGGACTAAGCCATTAATTCAGTGTGAAAGGAGAAACCCGCGTTTCACCAATGATACATTTTTTTGCCATACTGGGAATCGAACAAGGGACCCTTAACTTAATATACTGTTTTTACCGATGAAATTAGATGTATCACATTTTCCAAACCTATTAAAGGCAAGTGTATAATTTTTTTTATACGTATTTGCCCTGTCTAACAAGATGGACGGGCTATCCACATTTAACTAAGCTATTGGGGTATGAATGAGGAAGAGGCATTCAGAGGAAGTAGATCCGGATTAGTGTAGAGGGAGAGTGGAAAAACTATTTAGCCAAAAACACTCGGTACACACGACCGGGATTCACACCCCGGCCTTCTGTCACAGTTATACGATAGTAGAAGAGATTGAGGTTCAGCCCCTGTGTCCACCTAACCTCTAGACACTATATTACATACATAATTGTTTTCAGTCCGTGTGCCATGAGTTTATAGTTTGTTAGATACATGTATGTTTATAGAGCTTGATATGTTTATGTTATGAGGAAAAGCCGAAATAGGGCAGATCGCGATTTGCCCGGGCAAATCTCCATGTGCCTACCAGTTTCGGGCAAAGCCATTCTTATCGCAATTAGAAGTAAAGTCGATGCAAAGAATGTGCTGGGGATGGTTTTAGAAGTGATTGATGAAGGTTATTATAAATTAGGTACTTTAAACGGAACAATTAACTGTCTTTTCTCAAGAAATCAAATAAATGATGGTAAGGAATCATTTTGAAGGCATAGGACATTCCAAATAAATAAATAAGTTTCAGAGAACCAAGCAGAAAAGAACCGCGTGCTGGTGGGAAGGGGTACGTTCACTGTTCTTGCAAGCAGAAATGTCCAAATAAAAAATGTAAATGCAACGCAAAAGGCATAAAATGCAATTCAAAGTGTCATTCCTCCATTCTGTGCAGCAACAAATGAACTGTGAGTCAATCTATATTATGTTTTCATAATTTATTTCTTATGTTTATCATTAAACATTTGTATCAAGTGTAATTTTTTAGCTCTATTACATAATTCTAATTATTTTACTTCATTTATTTTAATCTAGTAAGATAACATCTTTCTTACAGTAGTTTCTTAATTTTTTGATAAATTTTGGTATGTTCTTAAATTTAATCTAATTAAATTGTAATGTTTTGCCATTATTATTTAATTTGATTTATTCTTTACATTATTGATTGAATCGGAATTTTCTCAAAGACGATCGGTCAAATCTAGATTTGCCCGGTCACATCCCGAAATACCAAGATAAATCGGACTTTATTAAGATACATAGAGCTTTGCCTGAAACTGGTGCCCTAAATTTGGGCTTTGCCCGTAACATATATATATATATATATATTATATAATAAGGGCATACATATTGTATAATTTATGTGGGTCTATGTTATATAACTTATTTTTAAGAACCGTCTCAAAACCCACTTTGGTGCCCAGCGGTTTTTCTTATAGGGTTTCCCACGTAAATGCGTGTATACTTCCTATAAAATTATATTTTACTCGTCCCCATTCTATTAGCAAAATTAATGTATGCGTACAAACTGAATGGGTACTTATACTCGACTAATATCTACATATTATACTACTATAAAGCCACATGGCTGACTCATTCACTGACATTAATGTTTACCCACTTTCAGATGAGCTGGATACTTGAAATTTAGCAAACTTATAGCTTCTAGCCTGTAACCGACGGGAAAATTCAAGAAAGTTAAAAATTTTAATTTCTAACCCCGGAAAAAATTTCAAAATAGCGGAGCAACTTTAAAGTCGATCGGTTTTCTTTGGAAGTCTTTTGTGGCTAAACGATAAGACCTATCAAAAAACGGATTGCACCAGCAGCTACGGATTTGGTGAGATCCACAAGTTTGGTTCTGTTACTTTTTGTCGTATTCTCCATCGGTTATACCTTAGATAGAGCTAGATTTTTTTGATTTTAGGTAAATTTTGCACATTTTCCACACATTTTTTAACTTCAAACTAAGACTGGAATTACATTAGTTTACATCCACTTGCAAAGAAAATTCAGCGGGTTTATATTTATATATATATATATATATAAAGCAAAAAGTGTGTGTCTGTTCAGAAAAATAAGGCACTTATAGATAAGACGGAAAACTGAAATTTTGCTGGAAGGTTGAGGGATTACCGCATGTAACCATACAAAGCACCGTGCTTAGAAGCAAGTACGTGGCGCGTGGGTAGCGCTGCTGACGCGCGACTGTTGGTCACCAACTCCCTCCCTACCCAATACCCCCAGTCTCTACTTGAAAGTGAACGAGTTTGCTTGTGTTATCACAATTTTTGTTGTTGAATCTTTTGACAATAACTTTGGACAAGGAATTGCCGGGGGGAAACTTCAAGGCATTGTGTACTTATACTATGGAGTGAACTAATATGATTGTATGTTAATTTATATTTCATACATACAATAAAGAATAGAAAATTAAAACATATTCAATTTTTATCCCACCTCAATGTCAAAGCCAATCTTTCATTTTGTGGAATGGTCAGTCCAGTGATGTAGTTTTATTCCAATTATTCCCAATTCCATTGCTAATTCCAGCTAGAAGCTCTTGAAATAAGTTTTAAGACATGCAAAAATATGAAAAAAGTTTAATGATTTTTGTATAAATCATCAAATAAGTTATGAAACAGTCCCCAAAACAGTATTTCCAAAAGCAATTAATGGACCCTGATTTTTTTTAACGTATATTCTTCTTCAGTTTAAGCAGAATCACAGTAAAAGTAGATATTTTTCCACGTCTATGTTCACTTGAAGATTGATTATACTTGTAGAAATAGCTAATGTAGGCAGGATTTCAAACGAATTCTACTCGTAGAAATAACCGGTGTAAGCAGAATTTCAAACAAATCTACTCGTAGAAATAGCTAGTGTAAGCAAGATTTCAAACACATCTACTCGTAGAAATAGCTAGTGTAAGTAAGATTTCAAACAAATCTACTTGTAGAAAAATCGCTAGTTTAAGCAGAATTTCAAACAAATCTACTCGTAGAAATAGCTAATGTAAGCAGAATTTCAAACGAATTCTACTAATAGAAATAGCTATTGTAAGCCGGAATTCAAACGAATTCTACTTGTAGAAATAGCTAGTGTAAGCAGAATTTCAAACAAATCTACTCGTAGAAATAGCTAATGTAAGCAGGATTTCAAATGAATTCTACTCATAGAAATAGCTGGTGTTAGCAGGATTTCAAACAAATCTACTCGTAGAAATAGCTAATGTAAGCAGGATTTCAAACATGCGTAGGTAGGGCTTCGAACGCACGTTAACACCGCCACTGAATCTTGTGAGTGGCGCTGTTGAAGCGTGTGAAGGGGCTCTTAGGGTTAGTAGACTCAAAAATGAAAAAGGAGGACAGTCAATTCTGAAATCAATTGAAACGGAGAACATTAAAAAAAAATATTAGAAAAAACTTTTATTACGAAAGAAAACATTAACGTCAACATTGAAACAATATCATAGCATAGAGATACCATATATATATATATAAGCATAAGTATTCAGTAACATTTTTAAAAAGGTTACGTCTTTCTACTGCCGAGATTTAAACTCCGACTTCTTCGTCACTAGCAATAAAGTCTCTTGCGAGTTTTAAATAGCAGCATCCGCAAAGGGCAATATATGATAACGCAGTAACTTAATTAAATTATTGTGTTGACAAAGTGAACGCCTTTAATCAATTTAGAGCAGATATTTTCAACTTAAAGAGTGCCTCAAAATCGGCCATGGGTGCCGCGAGATTTTGAGGGAGGAGAATCTTAAGAAAATATAATAAAGATTTTTTTTTACCACAAATAATGAAAATAAAGAAACAGAAGAGAGTGTTGTCTTTTAGTGTTTCTTTGAATTGCTCGTGCCACGGCTCACGATGGGAGATAATACTGTTTCTCTTTTGATGACAACATATATATATATATATATTTTAAATCCATGAATCATATCAGTTGAATACTCTTAGTAAATGTCTTAATTGCAATTGTATACTACCTATGTTAATGATATCATATTTTGAATATCTTATGTTGTCTATGTTATGGCTTATGCAAAAATTTCATTACAAAATAAGTTTATATTATATTGATAGTATATTCATTAGTACCACTTCCGGTAGTTACTTCCTGGTATGTTTGGTATCATTGAAAAGAAAATTTCAATAGGAAAAATAAAGGCTGGAGATATAGTTTCGTTAACTGTGAAATGAGAGTCAGTATTTCAATAATTAACAGTGAAAGTGTCGTTTTCGGATGCCATTTTGAAAAAATGTCGTTTTTCCATCAACCATATTTTGATATACTTTGGATATGTTGTTTATAACATTTTTCAAGAGCCAATGTCGTTGGTTTCCTCTTTGTACTCATTTTTTCTAGGTTTTGCTAATTTTAAGGCGCCTATCTACCGAGAAGAGAAATAGGGTTTAGTATGGATATTTAAAATTTAATATTTTGAATTTCAAATTTTTGTACGATATGTAATCAACAGTCTTAATTAATTTTTATTACTACGCTTCCTGGGATCCTGCGGACCACGTTATAGGCCAACACGGACCACCAAAGGTCCGAGGACCACGCCTTGACAAACAGCAATCTAGAGGAAGAAAATCATCATCTCATGATTTCATTTTAAATTAGCTTTTAAAGACCTCAGCCTTGGCCATGATAGTTGATGCATTTTGCTTCACACGACGTCCGACCACCTTTGAGAGAATTGGGTCCGAATTCCTGTTGGCACTAGGAGAGATTGATGACGACACATATTTTACAGATATATAACGCGCTAGGTAGGACATTAACGAGGACTCTGACTCGACCGTGTGTGTGTGTATGTGTGTGGGAAGGCGATGTTCTCTCGCGTCACCTCGTTAGCAGCCCAACCGCTCGGGGCGCTAGTGGCACGCAGCCCACACCCTATCCACACACACACACCCTTCCAGTTGGAAATTCACCCCCGAACTAATTCTAAAGCAGGGATGTCGGATTATGCTGGTACACTGGAGCATCAAATAGTTCATCAGAAGTAATAACAACTTTATAAACAAATATATTTCACAAATAACTAAAGAAATATATTTTCTAATAAAAATAAAGCCTATGCGAAGTTTTAAATTTAGAATCTTAATCTAACTAGAATTTGTATTCGATTCGAGATTATAAATCTTAATCGAGATTTAATACCCGAAATTTATCTTACTAGATCAGATTCGATAAAATGTAATTCTAAATTCAAATATCAAAGTCAAACTTACGAATAATTTACATTCCTTTAGAAATGAGTATAGAACCATTAATTGACTTGACCATAGGAACTTCCAAATAGGATTTACGTTAAATTCTAAATACATGGTTATTCTGATCATTATATACCAGGTACTTCTAGGATTAGGCTTTTATTTAGCCTGTTCCGTCTCCAGAAATCTGATCCTTCCAATGTATTTTGGATCGCCCCAGTTGTCTTCTACCTTGAGGTTTATATACCTGTAGTCCATCCGGCTTTCTTGTTTATATCTCCAGGTACTTTACATGTTGTAAGGGGTGACAAGACAATTATCTCTACGTATTAAACTTGGGGTCAGCGATGCTAAATGACGGCGCTACGAGACGTCAAAGTTAGCGCTATATGCCCCGGGAGAGGCAACACATGCAGCACGCAACGCAAATAAAAACCATAGGCATCCCCACGAGTCCCTCTTCTGACGCACACACACACGCACACACACACACACACGCACACACACACACACACACACACACACACAGAAAGGTACCGAAGTGACAGAGCGGCATTGCACTGTTTGTTGGCTGTTTATAGTCAGAATTACCCACCTCGGTGGTGTAGTTGGCTAACGCGCTAGTCGTGTTGAGCTCGACCGCCGAGTACGGGGAGATCAAGGTTCGAATCTCGGTCGGGTGAACTGGGGTTGGTTTTTCCTAAATGGTTTTCTACTCTCCCTTCACGCAAATACGGGTTCACTTCCTCTAAATTCAACCTTCCCAATTCCTAATCCATTAGAGTAATTAGTACATAAGCGTATAACTCGAACGGGTAGTAAGACGCGGTGCTAAATATAACTATATATAGTCAGAGTTTACACCACACACTATTTGTTGGGTTGCCTACCCCTAAGGTGCATACAACGTCAACTATGGCGTACATACATATATAAAGTTATTAATTTTTTTTAAACATCATAAATAAATAATTAATTATATTTTTTTTCTTAACACTGCGTCTTCCCACCCGTCCCTTTGTACTAATTACGCTTTTTGGTTAGGGATGAGGAAGTTTGAATTTTGAGGAAGTGCACTTAAATTTGCATGACAAGAGAGTGGTAAACCATTTAGTAAAAACCCCTCTCAGTGCACCCGACCGGCATCAAATTCCAATCTCCCCGTTCTCGGTAGTCTATTATATTGTGAGAATAGCACCTTAGACCATACGGCCATCAAAGCGGGCAAAATGCCATTTCGAATAAAACCATTAGTAGGCTATATGTTTTTAAGAAGACCCCTCAGTTTCTCATAATTGAGATTCATTTTAAATTATGACAGCAAAAAACAACCACAAAAACTAACAAGTGTGCTATATTATGCAACAATTAGATTCTATATTACATTCAATGTTTCTGAATAAGATTACTAAATGATGATCTTCCTTCTTGAAAAACCCTTAAAACTGTTAGGTAATGATTTTGTTTAGAAAAGTGATTAAAAGTGAGCTTTTCTTTTAAAAAAAAGTGACTTTAAGTGACTAACAAAAATAAAAGTGACTAAAAGTGACAATAGTGACCCACTGACGTCACTGGTAGAGGTGTCCCGACCGCACAGTCATCCAGTCATTAGCGGCTACTGGAGTGAACAGTGTGTGCTACTAACAATTTGCTCAAAATTGAGTGAAACAAGGGAAAACAAAACTTTATATGTTATTCAACAATATAGAAAATAAACCTATTTTTGGGATCCTCAGGATACACAACATTATGACATATTAATATATATATATATATATATA
>CABFWB010000653.1:0-22069 GCA_902151455.1 Timema bartmani | reverse complement strand
CCATCGCGCGGTGCACGCAGATAATCGAGTTTTCTTAACCCAAGCCACCACCCCATCCTACTGGCGAACATCCCTAATAAACTGACAGCACCAGAATTATTATTGTCATTACTGCGACTGCCTGATTTATGAGAGAAGTACGGAGTAACACCATAATTCACTAACGGCACATACTAATAATTAACTGTTTTAATGGATAGAAAGCTAAGGAGTTACAGATAAAACGAGAAGACTTGGAAGGAACACGCGATAATTCAATCGACAAGGAACACGGACTATGTAGGAATTAATTTCGGTACTCTTCTTACTTGCATCTTACAAAATTCAGTTTAATGTAAGACTCCGCCATGTCCTTCACAAATGCTTGTAAATGCCCAGTGGTTTTAAAAAATCAAAGAAAGGCGATTTTATCTATTATTACCTAACCAACAAAACCAAATATGTAATGTTAAGCCATATTATTTGGCAAAAGCAAACATGAATATAATTGCTTTTATTTACGTTCTACTAAATTAATAAATCAATTTTTAATTTATCATAAATAATATGTATTGTAATCCTGACATTTTTTCTACCTCGATATTATTACGAATCGTGTCTGTCTATACCTGGAATTAGAGTTGAAACTGTTTAATGGATTTGGTTTAAAGTTTATAAGCGGATGTTATGGTCATATCTCAAGTTGAGACTGTGATTTTTATTCTTGTTATAAAGTCAAGGTATAGTTTATTTGAGCGTGATTTTTGAGATTTAAAAGCGCTCCAAAAATTACTTTGATGATTTTGCAAAATTTTATCTTTGGGGGATCATTTCACATAATAAATAACAATAAAGGCGTATTCTTTTTTGGGGGGGAGGGGTGAGGTAAACACATTAATTTAAGAACGGTTTATCGTCGGTTTTTTTGAAAATTCAAAATTGTTCAAAAATGGCAGTCAGGATTTTGCTAAAAATGAATATCTAGGAAGTGTTTTACATGATAAAATTCAGTGTGTACTTATTTTTCGGAGACACATTTATATAAGGGTAGTTTATTAATAACCATTTTTTAAGTTGTTCCAACTCTAGAGACTATATGAGAAAGTATGTAAGATTGTGCCGTAACATTTATTCGATATTGTTATTAGTCTACATCAGTGCCAGTATTAATTATTTGCTAAATATTGGAAACATGAAAATAAGAGAATTGTAAGGTATTGCCCTAAAAATATACCTAGGGAATTCACAGCACTTTATTTTAATACAACAAAAGTTAAATTAATTACCATAAAATTAAAAAAATCAATTCCACTGTTTCAAATTTCAATGTTGTCAAATGAAAAATTCAGAAAGCCGCACTTAGATGATATTTCTGGTCCAAAGTGTAATCCTGTAATTAATATCCTAGCTAATTGACCACGAGATGGGCTCTTAAAATACAAGTGCTAATGGGAATGAATGTTTTGTATTATTAATGGAACCCTCCCTCTATTTTCCCAAATTACACACAACTGATTTAATTAGAAACAATGGTAGTATATATAATATATATGTATAGTAGTACCATGATTTACTATCTGTTCGGTTTGTACACATATGCACTAATTACCCTAATTTGTTAGGGATGAGTAAGGTTGAATTTAGATAAAGTATATCCGCATTTGCGTGGAAGGGATGGAGAAAACCAGTCAGGGGAAAAACATTTCAGTACACCCGAATGGGTATCGAGCCGTGACCTCCCTGATCATCGACTGGACAGTCTGTTGCTGGAGTTACGCCTTAGACCATTAGACCACCGAAGTGTGTAATTGTAGAATTAAAAAATAATATTAAAAATAGTTGTTAGTAGCTCTAGGCCTACTCAAAGTTTAATCTATTGTCCACGTTTGTATACCATTTGTAGCTACGGTGCTAATATTGTTGCGGATATCCACATTCGCGCGTAGCGTGTTACGCAGATAGTATGTTTAAAACATACCAGGTGAGCTGGTGGTCTAGGGGGTAAGGTGTCAGACTTCTGTGCTGGGGGTCCGGGGCTCAATCCTCGGTCCCAGCACAAATTTATCTGATTGTCAAACCCTTCCTTCACCTCTGACAAGACGTGTATTAATCGTAACTTGTGAATGTGTGGAGTGCCAGGCCTCCACCGTGGTTCGGATTCCACGTTAAGCTGTAGGTCCTCCATTATATCTCATAATCACCCTACCATTACACATTAGCCTTAGTCCGTATAACCCGAACGGTTAGTAAGACGCGGTGCTAATAATAATAAAACATATCCATGTATGACTACACAAAATATAAAGTCATCAATGAGCTCAGCATGTTTCACCAGTGCCGCACATCTTTCCAACGACTGCAAAACCCATCCCTAATAGAAACAAGCACTAATTAATTATTATCTCCGCTCGAAAGGAGTGGCCTAAAACGGAGTATTGATTGAGGCGAAAATTCCTATTTTTTTTATGAGAAAATAAACATTTTCCATCATTAATTTGTGTGACGAGAGCCAATTATTGATCGTTGGCTCACATCGGGCCCGCGCGAGCATCTGGAGTGATGGATGACGGGAAATTACCCGCTACTCTACATGTTTTCAATGTTGCTAAAAATAATGACTGCACCAACACTTCAACTGAGTGATAGGTTCTCTGAGGCTTGGGTTGGGGGAGGGGGGGGGGTGAACAGGAGAGAAAGGGCGGTGGGGGAAGATTATGAAAGATTATGTTCATGAGATAATAGTGACCATGAAGTTCGGTTAGTTATGATGAAACAAGTAGAATAATAATGCACAATTGTAGAGAACATCATATTCATTATTTGAAAAATTGCAAATCAATGAAAATTAATAATTTGAAACTATTATAAACATACTTGTTATAATATAATGTATATATTTGGCGTCTATTATGAAGAACAATCTGAAAGTTACTATAGGCCTAACTATTTTATGTCAAGTCATGCTATCATCTGCGGTCAGTATTACAAAATCCACTTCGGTGGCCGCATGGTCTAAGGCGCTACTCTCACAATAAACTAGACTGTCAAAGACAGGGAGATCTGGGTTCAATCCCGGTCGAGTGCAGTGAGGGTCATTTATCCTAAAATGGTTTATTCCTATCCTTCCACGCAGATGCGGGTGCACCTCCTCTAAATTAAACCTACCTAATCCCTAACATAATAGTGTAATAATCAGTACATAGGTGTATAAACCGAATGGGTAGTAAGACACGTTGCTAAAAAAGCTAGAAAACAACACTAATAATATAGTAAAATGTTGTCGTCAATGCTGGGCGCAAAAAATATGTATTTCCTAAACATTCCTTATCACCAGAATTCTACATAAAACACAGTAATGATAAATGTAACTCTATTGAGACGTTAGATCCACTTTGTGCGTGCTTACCTTTTACAGGAGGTCAAAGTTCGAATCCTGGACGAGGATAGTGAAAGTGGTTTACCACGTGAATTTCCCAACCCTCTTCCCTAGTGAATGTTGGTGCATTTATTATTAACAAACGTTTATAAAGATGTATACATTATCTTCTAAGTACCTAAAGAGAAACTACAAGTAAAGAAATTCACATACAAAAAAAAAAATACTGCTAAAGAAAATACGAAAATAAACAGATAAAAATATTAATTTTTTTCCTAAGCAAAAGCTCGATATGTTTAATATTTGGTTTATGGGTAAAAAGGATCATGAAAAAGCAAAGAATGTATATTTGAAGATTAAGTTGTGGCCATTTCGAAAATATCACTTTGATATGAAATAATTTTTATAATTAGAAATAGACGGAAATATTTACACAAAAGTATGTATATATATTATTATATATATGAAAGGAAACTTTTTATCACGCCGTCAAGAAATCCCTTTCAACCGAAGTTCGTGCCGAACTCAAAATTAGATTACTTTTAAAGGAAAACGTTACTTCCTTTAGCGAAATAAAAAAAAAGGAAAAAAAGAAAATTAAATCGAAGAGTAGGAACAGATAAAATGAAGACAAATAAAGTTGGTTCTAAGAAGTTAAAAAAGTGGATGAGACTACTGCACTCTGTCGAAGTTGATTTGATCTGAAATATTAGTCTCTTGACACTGCTCACACATCTTTTTTCCGTCCTTTTTTTTCGAGGTGGTTTTTTACACTTTTATTCACTTCCGTTGCTTTTCATTACATACAGCTCTTTGTATAGTACATACATATTTTTTATACACAAATATGTAGCGCGGATAACCAAATGGTCGAACCAGGGATGCATTAAGGATTTTTCTTTCAAGGCACTTTTTATCGAGCACAAAAATCATATAATTATGTATAGATATGTTCTAGAATGTTGCAGGTTTGGTTTTTCTACTGTAAAGATATTATAGAAACAAGTAACTTTAGAAATGGATTAGGATTATAGTAAAACAGTATTTTTATATTTTCAATTTATTTAGAGACGAAAATAAAATATTATGGCATTATATAGCTACTATACATATTAAAATATATATTATTTTGTAAAAAACACACAAAGATAAATCAACACTCGAGCGATAGGCTCCGACTTGCGCGGCCAGACTTCGAACTGCAGACATGTGGCTTAGGCAGTTTTTAAGTATTAACATTACTAAGCCTTTGTTCAATCAAATGATAAGGCATTTGTTTTTAATTGACCTTCATATCCCTACCTCCTTCAATTGTTTTAAATATCTCAGTAAAAAATATGCTAGGATGAGCTCGATCTATTAATTGGCAACACATCTCTAATTAATACAAGGAGCGGAACTTGTCTCCCAAGTGTGAAGGGTCGGGGAGAGGTATCTCCTTTAATTCCCCCCAAACGGACCCCTTCTCCCCGAAGCGTCGTCAACCAGACGCGGCGTTGCGTCCTGACGCTGGTGTCGAGTGTGGTGTGTGGTCTATCAGCCGCGTCTCAGCCTCCCCGGCTTAGTACCCGCGGGGATGACGGGAAATTCAGTGTGTAATGCTCAATTCCAGCCTCCTCGTTCCTTTTCCTGTCCCTATGCCAAACATTTACGAAAAGCATCAACGTGTTAAATTCTCCGTGGCACGTCAACTCCCCCTCTCCTACCATCAACCACCCCTGTATCCATCTGGCGAGGGGAAAACGTCACGAGAGGCAACTTGTTCCCATTCGTCAAGTTTCGTTACAGTAGCCCTCATACTTTGATTTGACAGAATATCAATACCCGAAACCACAGCTCATATGAAGAATGATCAAGAATGAATCCATCACAGATCACAGGGTAAATGTTCAAAAATGCTTCCATCATCACAGCTCACACGGGGAATGTTCAAGAATGCTTCCATCATCACAGCTCACACGGGGAATGTTCAAGAATGCATCCATCATCACAACTCACGATGAATGTTCAAGAATGCTTCTATCATCGCAACTCACGATGAATGTTCAAGAATGCTTTTATCATCGCAACTCACGATGAATGTTCAAGAATACTTCCATCATCACAGCTCACGAATGCATCCATCATCCCAGCTCACACGATGAATGTTCAATAAAGCATCCATTATCACAGCTCAAGATGAATGTTCAAGCGTCACAGGTCCTATCTAGAAATAAATTATACCCGACATAGATTACAAATTTGTCTAGCGGAGAGAGTAAACTAAAGAAACTGATATGAACATGCTCTATTGGAGTATTTTGGGCAAGTTCTTCTAAACGCGTCTTGGTAAATTTTGAGTAACGCCATATTATTATTTATGATCTGTTAATACTACAGTTTTACCTGCCAAATTAAAATATAAACTAATAATATTTATAGTTCTGCCACAAAAAAACTTACTAGTGGGTGTAAAACCTATTTCACAGGCGTCTTACTACCCATCCGGGTTATCCACATTTAATCAAGCAAAGGGACGAGGAAAGTAGAGTTTAGAGGAGAGTGGAAAACCGTTCAAGAAAAAAATATCCTTGGTACATCCAGACGGAATTTGAACCCCAAGCACCCTCCATCAATGGAAAACCAGACTGGATGAACAAGACATACCCACCGATGTAGGTTAAATTATTTTATTTGTGCATTGTTTTACTTGTTTATAGCTTATTGTTTACTAAATCAACATAATGGTCCACAATGATCAGCCGAAGTAGCCCTACAGGGCCAAATAATACAATCCACGAGCCACAAAATACAGGGCACAATAACTTCAGCTAAACACTTGCGTGAACAATGGCCGGGCAACGATACGACAGGCAAAGTGACTTGATTGGATATTGTTCTACCAGAATCGATATTTAAACAGTAATAATCAACTAGGCCTAATTGCCATTGAAATATGTTATTGCGAGAACAATCACCTTGACCTCATGTTTTATCTGTGGCCGAGTCGTAGCCCCAACCATTGGCACCAAAACTGTGGGCTCAGCAGCCCGCGTGAAAATTAGGCTGCAATTTATGTTCAATTACTCGGCTCCTAACAAAACTCAATAAAGACAACATATTTCGTTGTTTCAATTTCGTGATTTAGAATCGCAGAATTTGACCACAATCGAGAGCTTCCCAATCCTGAACAACCGTAGTCGATATAATGTTGTTCGAATCCCGTTTGGAACGGATTTTAGTACTTAACGTGTTGCGGAAGAAGTAATATTATTACGAGTAATAAGTAGGATATTTATAACCGTAATTAAGAACTATAATAGCTTTGTAATTTAATCCATCATGAGATGCGCATTCGTTCAGTTGTACACTTGGTGGCATAAAACACTCTCGAGTCGAAAATGGCTGCGTTATCTGATAGCTCACGATCTTAATTTATCACACATGTGTAGCTGACGATTTCCACACGTCCAGAACAGACTCTAACTTAAAATATAAGTGAAGAATTACCCTAGACATGGGACGACTCTTGGATTGATCAGAGTTAAGAGCATTGGCCTTCTAAGACAAAGGTCCCGGGTTCGATTCTCGTGACTAGGTGTGATTTTTTTAATTTAAAGAATACAAGTGATGAAGGTACGAAGAATTCGGAGTTCACTATAAGAGCGTTTCAAAGCGATCTAGTTAAGGTCTAGCCATACATTGTAACGTATAAAAGAGCTAGCCTGATATATTATTTGTTTATTCGCCACAATTAGTGTGATATTTTATATAATTATTGAATTGGTTTCAAGTTTGTTATTCTGTATTATAATAATTAAAAAGGGACAATGTCTTATTTTAGAAAACAAAAGTTCTGGTGTTTTATAGTTTTTATTATTATTAGATAAACAGTTTTTTGATATCTCACACGTCGTAGATTTTAATAAGAGCCCGACTATAGCGTTATATGCATGATCATTCCCGACACGTGAAATTTAGAATATAGATTAATATGTCATAGACTCAACCTACACGGCTCCTCGTCAGGAAGGCAAGTTCCACAATTAGTGTGATATTTTATATAATTATTGAATTGGTTTCAAGTTTGTTATTCTGTATTATAATAATTAAAAAGGGACAATGTCTTATTTTAGAAAACAAAAGTTCTGGTGTTTTATAGTTTTTATTATTATTAGATAAACAGTTTTTTGATATCTCACACGTCGTAGATTTTAATAAGAGCCCGACTATAGCGTTATATGCATGATCATTCCCGACACGTGAAATTTAGAATATAGATTAATATGTCATAGACTCAACCTACACGGCTCCTCGTCAGGAAGGCAAGTGAAGAGATGCGTACCTTGAAGAGGTATATCTAGCGACATTTCCTTCTTGAAACTTCCCAAAAGAAAAAAAGGTGTGGTCATCCAGGTGCGTTTCTGTTTACAAAACTGCGTTGTCTTTTTAAACAGAGACGTAGAAAGATGTCGCCATACCTTGCAACTTAACAACTTAACACAAATAAATCTTTCTACCCGCTCGCATTTATAATATCGTAATTTTGAATATAGATGTGAATAATAAATTATTGAGATGCATAATTCAATATCATTACAACATGTCAGGGCTGTGTTCGGACCGGATGCCGTCCGTGCGACGTATGCCGCCTGTATTACGATTAGCACAACAAAAATGAAAGCGTTTGAGCACATATCCTCGTCACGTGTCAGAACCGTGTCCACGCACAGTCTCCGGTAAAGGGCGGAAGTGGTTTTGTTTACTTTTTCCCGGCCTCGGCCCTGACTTGTATCAGTTTTTAACAGATTCTCGAGTGGAGTAACTCTAAAATACCCATAGAAACTTTGTTTCCACGTTTCATGGATGAAGAAACAAAGTCACAAAGTCTCCTTCCACTGGCCTACTTTTCCATGTATTGTGAAACCACATTCTCCTTTTCAATCTTATAACTCTTCATCCATCTCCTCCTCTTCTTCTGACGCTAATTCTAGGCCTAGCACACCTAAGTCATTATTGAATATCAACACAGACGTTGCAAATCTTTGTAATTACGGAAATATCCGTGTGGAGGGGACCACAATTAATTTAAATTAGTTGAAAAATGACACCTGGACAGGGTAGTCGAATCCGGGACCTTAAACTATAAGTGAAGAATGACCCTGAACACGGAACCAGACCTGTATAGATGGGTGGTAGAGCAGTGGCGCGTTAAACCAAATGTCCCGAATTCGAATCCTGTGTCCAGGTGTCATTTTTCAACTAATTTAAATTAATTCACTGTTGTTAAAATTTGCAAACGTGTTATTCTATCGGATGCACAAATAGAAACCACACTTGAGAGACCGAGACAGACTGCCGTAAACAGCCGTGTGCGGCCCGAAACAGCGTGTAACCAGGCCGGACACGGCACTGATATGCGGGCCTTGACCTTTATCTACAATATGTTGTTTTTGTGAACCGCTTGTAACTTCCCTTCAGAGATATCAGCATATTAACATAAAGGGTAGTGATAAGGAAGGTACAATTTAGTTCAATTACACCCGCATCATCGCCTCGGTGGCGTAGTTGGCTAACACGCCAGTCGTGTTGAGCCAGACCGAGGACGGGAAGATCGAGGTTCGAATCTCGGTCGGGTGAACTATTTTTTTCTTTTTTCCTAAATGGTTTTCCACTCTTAATAATAATAATAATAATAATACACCCGCATCTACGTGGAAGGAGAATGGGAAACCCGTACGGAAAAAATACCTCGGTACACCTAGCCGGGATTATAACCCCAACCACGGCAAACCAAACCATACGAAAATTAATACTCAGTCGATGTGCTCAGCAGTGTACAATCTGATATTCATATGATGCCCATTATTTGAAAACTGAAAACTCATGTTGCCACAACGACAGGGGAAAAAAAAAAGTATTTACATTCTTAGTTCGTTTAGTTAATAACGTAAAGATAAATTATAAAGTAATCCATAAGAAAGTTTTATTGGATAATTTTAATAAAGTTTTAGATTAACTTTTTAACTAATCGATCAAATAAGACATACCTACATATAAAATGTCAAATGTTGGTGACTTTCAACCAATGCGGTTGACCGAAAGTGGGCTTCTTATAAAAATCAGTGTTTAGGTTATAACTTACCTATAGAACATTGTGAATACCAACCAGGATTTGAACCCAATCTCTGCCAGTTTTAACGTTTAAAGGCGAACCATCCGAATGATCTTGTCCACAAAACGAGGCATGCAGTCTTTTAAAGCTGGTGTCGATAACAAGCACGGATATGAATATATGACCAGAGTGATTGAATCAATTTGGCCAGAGAGATCAATTAACATCACGTTTCGGTCAAACGCTTCCGGTCCGCGAGGCTATTTACCACTTCAACGATGATTCGATCTGCCCATTAGAGAGACAGGCTACGCCCGAATCTCTGGAAAGACCATGATTGGTTGTCGGTGCGACCTAATCGAGCGGAAACAACCAACAAACTGTATATCTCTACATAATGAGCAGTCTGTTACTACTTTATAGCAGTTCAAAAACATCATTCGAGAGATGTAGGACTACCAACATTAGCCTTACAAACTCCATGGTGTGAGCCCACAAGCGAACTATACCGAGAGAGTGATGATAGTGCCAACATTAGCTGATAAACGGTGTCATGTAGTCAGCAAAATGAGCCCTCTGGCCGTTTATCTCAGTTTTCTAAACTGGAGCTGTTACTTCTTTATTCAAGTAGCTCCTCATTTGTCCTTACGGAGCTGAGTTTGACCCCGTTCTAGGCCAACTGCTTCACAGATAAATTTTGGAGGTGCCGGAGATGGAAACCGGTAACTCTGGAACTCTGACCCAACAATAGCCTTAACTTAAGTATACACGTCACTATACTATTTGCGCCTTGTAGACATTTTTTATTACTATTATTTTAAGTACCACGTCTTACTACCCGTTCAGGTTATACACTTAATTACTAATTACTCTAACGGATTAGGAAGTGGAAAGGTTGAATTTAGATTAAATGAACCCGCAGTTGCGTGGAGGAAGAGTGGAAAACCATTTCGAAAAAAACTACCCCCAGTTCACCCGACCGAGATTCTAGCCTTGATCTAAAAACCTTGGTCCTCCCCGTCCTCGGCAGTCTAGCTCAACACGAAACTAGCGCGTTAGCCAATGACGCCACCGAGGTGGTTTTGAAAACATTAACTTTCTTTTTAAAACTACTTTTTTCTTGTTTCCTATTCTAGACAGACATATGCTACCATGGACTTTTTAAAATCTACATCTTGACCTGCCGTGACGTCACAAGTAGGCAACGACCTTAATGGATATATGCCATATACCTACACAGTTAAAATGGGTTGTTATAAATAGGGTCGGAGCCTTCAAATCCTTGAGGATATTCGAAATTCAAAAATTTTTATTCGTAAAGTAGTGGATTTGGCTCATCTCTATTTTAAAAATGATGATTTGGTTATATATGTTAGGTTTCTCACATTTAAATTGAAAACCATATGAATATAAATTCTAAAAGGGACCGAATCAAGAAGTCAAACTAATTGAAATATTCTAGGTCTTCCCAATAATATCTTTCCATAGCAACACCCTGAAAAAGATTCTAGAATCTCACATTTGTATTGCATGTCCTGCCCACCATAATCTACGAGACATGATTATTCTAAATATGTATTGTGATCATTAGAGGGTATGTAACTCATCATTATGTAATACCCTCCACTCCCCAGTATCTTCATCCCTTTTTGAATCAAATATCTTCCTAAGTACCTTGTTTTCGAACATCCTAAATTTATTTTTGTCATGCAAGGTAGGTGACCACGTTTCACACCCAAAGAAAACCGATAAAATTATTGTTTTGTATTTTCTGAGTTTTACATTCCTAGAAAGCTGGCGAGATGTCAACAACTTACTGACCGAGTAATAGCTTGCACTTACAAACTGTATTATTTTTCCTAATTTTCAATCTAATATCGTTATTGCTAGTTAAAATTGTTCCTTAATATTTAAACTTATTAACCCTGACAAATGATATGTTGTTCGAAGTAATCTCTAAATTATCTTCCCCAATCTGTGTTTTTTGTGTGATCATATACTTTAACTTTTCAGCGTTCACTTCTAAACCTATTTCCTTACTAGTCTCTAGTAAAATGTCTGCATTTCTTGAAACAGCCTCCTTACTATTGCCCAACAAAGCTAATCATCTGCATATTCTAACAGTTGTGTTGAACCGTTTAATGTCAACCCTTCCCAACTCTCTTGCCCTCTCCTAATAACATACTCTAAGGAGAGATTAACAAGTAATAGGGAAAGTGCAGCTCCTTGTTTCAATCCATTCTGTATATCGAAAGTATCTGATAAGTAACATATAAACCGTACCCTTAAATGCTTATCTTTCAAAACTACCTTAATTAGCTTGACAAGTTTTTAGGGTATCCCAAACTTTATTAAAATTTCATAAAATTTATTTCTTTTAACTTAATCAAAGGCTTTTTTACAACCTTTGTATAATTGATGTACCGTCAAGTTGTACAGTACTTCCACTTATTTTCTAATACTGGCCGAATAGTACAAATCTGATCCATTGTTGATCTATTTAGTCTAAATCCATCCTGATGATCACCAATTATTTCCTCTGCATGTCAATCTCATCAAAATTATGTTAGATATTATTTTGTAGCATGTTGGTAGTATATTTATTACACTGTTTTTTTTTCTCATTTTAAAAATGAGTATTATTGCCCTTCCCTCCATTCTTGTGGTAATACTTCGTAGTTTCATATAGAACATAGCAGTCGGCCTACATGGATTTATATTACTAGCTTTCACCAACTCCCTTTAAAACTCTACTGGAATTGGCTTTATAACTGGATATCTTCAACTTCTTGATAGCTTCTTTGACTTCACTAATATTTGTATCTAGGACGGGTGGTTCAGCAGTGTGGATTTCAATATCCTCGCCCAATTATTCGGATCCTTCATGAAAATTCAAAATATGACCAGGGTGGCTACAAAACATATTTAAAAAAATTTCCTGACTTTTCCAGGTTTTCCAGGCAACATTTTTAAATTTTCCCTGACTACTTTTTTTCAGTTTTAATGGTCGATGATGACTTTTGTTTTATTCATTATTGATCATATATTAAAAAAAAGGTTTGTATCTACTAATCATAAACCGTTTTATCAGTTATTTTAAAGATTAAAATGTTATTTTATTTAGGTATTAACTTTTGTTTTAGTATTTAGTTGCGAAATTAATGAGTTATTTTAAACATATTTTTAATTCTCTGACTTTTCCATATTTTTAGTTAAATTCCCTGACATTTCCCTGTTTTCCCTGTCTTCCAAAAATTCCCTGACTTTTCCAGGTTTTCCCTGTTTTCCCTGCCTATAGCCACCATGATGACTGAAGTGGTCGTTCCATCTACTCAAAACATTGCTCGTATCTGCCATCAGAGTGCCATTCTCATCTTTGACTAAATTGGCTCTAGCCTGATAACTTTTCCTATATCCATTAATACCTGGTACCTTATATTAATATTTTTACTTTTTTGTTTTATCTCGCTAGCTTTGCCCTTTAAATACTCTATCGCTCTCTATTTTTTTTTTATGACTATGGCACAGGCCTTCCAGTTTGCATTGTTGAATGTGTATAAGCTTGATTCACTATGACTTTATAACCCATATTTTTTTACTTTCCTTCTCTCCTCTGAATTTTTGTGGATCAGATAAGGAATGTTAAACCTTTTTACGATAAATTAACTCTATCCTGTTACACAACAACTTGATATTTTAAACATATTTAAAACTTACTAAAAATGGAATATTAATACCCTAATATACTTACAATTTTGTTAAATACTTTTCTAGTAAAAATTTGTTCTGAATATTACATATGCAATTATATGTTTAAGTGTTAAATTTTACAATGTATTCATCTACTCTTGGTTGGTTTCTAGCAAAAAAAAAAATTCTATCCCACATTTTAAAGTGTTACGTGTTATACAAAATTAAATGTCAACTTTAAATATTTATTTATCTTCATAATTTTAGTTTTATGTATTGTACTTCAACTATGTTATTTAAACACATCCTTTACCTTGCATATCTATTTGATATATTTGATTACCCTTCAATATCAACATATCCATCCTTTTATAATCCTCACAAATCATAATAAAATAATTTTGTAGCTATGGGTTGACTGTCAATTTATATCATTATGTCAAATATGAATTTATAGGCTTTTGTTGTTTCGTATATTGAAATTTTTACATTTTCTTTTGACTCATTTATCCTCTATAAATGTGTTACTACCATTATCAACTCATTTTACCTTATTTTGACTAGGCCTATTTGAAGAAAAGTTGTTTACATAAAATATCAAGTTACTTTCGAATGTAACATTTAAAGTTTTTCCTTACATTATTAATCTTTATAACTATTAAAAGTTTACTCGTCAAAGGCCATCAACTTTAGAAAGATTTTTAGCTTTCGGTGTTTAATTTGAATCAAATCGTATATTTTCCCCTTCACGCCATAATACATAATAAATCATATTTAAACATATTTTATCGTTTTTAATTGAAAATTTATGCGCGAAAAAAAGTAAGAAAATATTTTCGGGAAATTGGTTGCTTAGCTTTTTAATTTGCAAACTATAGTCAATATTGTTATTTAAATTTGAATTAATGATAACATTCCAACAACAATAAACGTTTCCCCAATCTAGGAAATTAATTCCTTCAATCAAAGAATGTACGTAAAAGATGTGCTTGGACCAGCTATTATAACGACCATTTTGTGATCAGAGTAAAATATTAAAAAATAAAAGGTATCAATGCAATCAAATTGATAAATTTATAGCTTACTAACACTGGTTTGTTTACTTTATATAAATGTTAGCCATAATTTTTATATTTTTTGTTGCACCGTACAACTTAAGAGTTGAGTTATCATCAAGGATAAATATCTTATTTACAGATATAAAACTATACACAAATCAGGGTTTCCGTGGTGATGTAAACAAAGAATGAAAAGATGACATTTCTGAGTGTGTCGGTTTTTCGTTGGAAGCTACTAGTTTTTCCGACATACTGGGCCCTTAACCTTTAAAATGAGAGGTATACCTCAGTTTTAGCTTCTGTGGTGCTGACTGACAGTTCACAACTGACTTCTGACGGCTTTGAAAAGCTACCAGACCAAATTATGTATTGATACGCCGAACCATATGATCTGCAAAAAACATGTCTTTAGCAGTTTTCACTTTTGACAGTCAAAATTTAGGTATATACCTAAATGTTGACTGTCAGAAGTCAGCTGTGAACTGTCAGTCAGCACCAAAGAAGCCATGGGGCTACTGTAGTTTGTCAAAACCTGTTCAGCCATTTCCTCGTAATTTATATTACCGGAAATGGGCTTATCAAATTCTATAAGAAGATAAAGTCTGTCAATATCCATAATTTAATTTTATGGGTAGAGTTAAAATTACGATTTGGCTTTGAGGTGAAACCATTTTACATCTAAATAACAAGTTTGAATGCCAAATAGTGATTTTGATTGGTGTTGTGTAAACATATATTATTTATGAGATGTGGTGTGTCAGTATTTGGAAACATTTCAATTTTACGTATGACTATACTCATCTGCACTACAAAACACGGGTTACACTAAAAAACCCCGGGCCTCAAGTGACGAAACAATGTTTTACGGCAACGCTTTGGGATCGACTGATTTTCGTTCAAAGAAATAATGATTTAGATTTATCCGATAGAGGGAAGGGTTGGAAATAAGGGAAGGGATATAGAAAGGGGATGGAGGGTGGAAATTCACTGTACGTGTCAAAAGTCACGTAAGTTGTTGTTATCTAATATTAATACCACCAGCTTCGGTGGCCGCATAGTCTAAGGCGCTCTTCTCGCAATAATCTAGACAGCCGATGAAGGGTCGTATGACAACAAACTGTATGATGCGGCCCATGATGCTAACAAGAAATTTACTTTCGTGTGTGTGTGTGTGTACACACACGAAAATAATGTTCTTGCCACATGTATATTTTTAGGAAGCAATAACCCCACCACACAATTTTTTGAACTGGTGTTATTTTTGTTCTTGATGTAGTGACGCCGCGTGGCTCCAGACATTTGCATGCCATTTGTTAAACTAGGCTGTTCCGTTTGTTTACATCCCTGAACTGGTTCTCTTCTCTCAGGACGTGAATATCTCTCCAGGGCGGTGCCAGGCCACGTGGTGGAGTGGTCGGGATGTCTGTCTTTCACACCAAACAATATCTATATCTTGATTTTACATGTTTTTTTATAAATTTTTTTGGAACGTGTTAGATACTTTCTAGCACTTACAATCAATGAAGCCTTATAAAAGGTTTAAAACTATTACTACCAGATCTAATAAGTTCTAATAATGTGTGGCAGATATAGACTCACTGCGACATCACAAGCGGGAGACTCCCAATTATAATCAAAAATGCTCCAGCGAACGAGACAACTCGGCTTCGAAGACCAACACACAAACATCTAACACCTGGGCCAGACGACGAGTAAATGAGAGAGGCTTCATTCGGGGAGTTCCCAAAAGCCGTCGATGAGCGCTAGTGGTCGGGTGACGTGATGTTTGAATATTACCACCCCTCTTCGTACTTGGTGATAACCTTGCCAAAATTTATCAGTCCCACTGGTATATAAAGGCCCGTCCTCGGTTCACATATATCTATTCTATTGTAACTACTCGTCGGAGGAACTGCTGGAAGAAATTCACGAGCATCTGCTAAGACTACGTACTGAAGACCGCGATGGTTGAGGTGTCTGTGTAACCTCCTCCCTGCAGAGCAAGCTACGGCGGATACTATAAGTATTGAAGGATGTTTTAGTCTTTATTGAGCTTTGAGCTATATTATTCTATGTCCATTACGACGTAGTTTTTGTATGTCAGTACTACTGACTTGTTTCCCTATGCCCTTAAAGCATAGTTTATTATGGTGAGCTTTGGGCTCTACTGTTCAATGTCCATACGACGTAGTTTTTGTATGTCAGTACTACTGACTTGTTTTCCTATGCCCTTAAAGCATAGTTTATTATGGTGAGCTTTGGGCTTTATTGTTTAGTGTCCATATGACTTAGTTTTTGTATATCAGTACTACTGACTTGTTTTCCTATGCCCTTAAAGCATAGCTTATTAAGGTGAGCTTTGGGCTTTATGCATAGTTTATAGCTTTATGGACTATCTTTCTATGTCTATTAGGCTTAGTCGCAAATATTAAGGTCAAGATTAGACTCCTTAGACTACATGACTATGCGGCTAGTTTGAAGAATATAATTTAATAATGGAGGATAGCAAGTTATCGATTGCTTTGTTTCATGACCTAATTGGGTCTGTAACTGACACTTGTCTTTGAAGTGTCTAACTGTGTATTTTTATGTGGTTGCAACCTGTGGAAGTGCTACTTGTCCATAGTAGTGGCCCACGGGATTTTGTCTGTAGTGTACGGGCCCTTTGTGGCGCCGTTAGCGTTAGTCGAAAATGATCACTATTTGGTCTAGTATTATTGTCCCCTTTTCAGGGTAAATTTGATTGCTCAGGCAGTATTAATTAGGAATTGACCGGTCATAATATCTGTAGCGTCTAGATTCCTGATAGCTCGCCGTTTACTAAGTTGTAAAACTATAGTTTCTCTTCTAAGAGCTTATAGCATTGTAATGTCAAACTTTCTATGGAGTTAACCCAAGCTGTCTAGCTCATGTTAATTACTGCCCTTGTAGCTCCTTAAACTGGAACTATATTTATGTGGCTTGGTTCTTTATATTTGAAACTAGGTGTTGCAATTGGAAGGCTCACAGTCATCTGACTGGAGTAGAATTATCTATGATTATTTTGTAATTAGATTTGATTACCGCCACTTAATTATATTGCCTTAGAGTTGCTCCCTTTCATCCTATTTGATGACTTAGTAACTGTCCTGCTTTAACGAGTTACAAGCTTTCTCATTTACACCTATGACTAATATGTGTAAGTTATAGGGTGTACCTGGGTGCTTCACAACTGATGCTACCTTGTCGAGCTATTTATATTACTGTAACAGTTTATATTCTCATGTTTAAACAATGGCTGGTTTGAATAATTTCTACTTATAATTCTATGTACTTCCTTTTGACTTGTTTGAATATTAATAAACTGATTTGTTAAACTTGTAAATTATTCTTATACTTTGTTCCTTCCAATCAACATTTATAAGTTAACACATTTTTTTGTTGCGGTAAACATAGTTTTCATTTTGCTATTTTATGTGCATTATTAATTTTTTTAGCACCGTGTCTTACTACCCGTGCGAGTTATAGGCTTACGTACTAATTACGCTAATGGTTTTAGGGATGAGGAAGGAAGTGTACCTGCATTTGTGTGGAGGGAGAGTGGAAAATCATTTTGGTAAAAAAAAAACTCAGTGCACCCAACCAAGATTCTAACCTCAGCCTACCCGTCATCGGCAGTCTAGTCTACTGCGAGAGTAACATCTTAGACCATACGGTCACCGAAGCGAGATGTTATTAATTTATTTTATAGATGATATTATCTAGCAAAGGTGACAGCTGCAGATAACATGACTTGACGTATGAATACATGTTAGTAGATCTAGTAGCTTCTATTGCTGGCAGATATGCTGATTCACATAATGTAAAGTGTTCCCATGGCTTCTTTGGTGCTGACTGACAGCTCAGAGCTGACAGCTGACGGCTTTGAAAAGCTACCAGAACAAATTATGTATCCCTACGCCGAACCATATGATCTGCAAAAAACATGTGTTTAGCAGCTGTCACTTCTGACAGTCAAAATTTAGGTATATACCTAAATGCTGACTGTCAGAAGTCAGCTGTGAACTGTCAGTCAGCACCAAAGAAGCCAAGGGGATACTGTAGCAGTATTAGTAGTGTATAACAGAGTTTGCCCACCTATATGAGACCCGAACGAATTACAAACTTACTTAAAGTCCCACAATCATCCATCATTTCTCCGCTATACAATTCTATATTTACATAATATCTTGTACCTATTACTTAGATTCAATCCGTTCATAAATTATTATGTTGGCGTCCTTTTCTAGAAAAATAAAATAGAATAAAATAAAAGTACATTTTTATTTTAAACTAGGTCGACCTTGTACATAGTAGGTAAGGTGTTCTTAAAGGCCTTTTCTCTGTCAGAATATTCAAAAAGATTTTGGTGGGAAAAAGGCCTTTAAGACGTTACTTCCTACCATAAGTATGGCATACTTAATTTTCATGTAAAATTACCAATTATGAATTACTAAATAGCCAAGCTATTATATTTGTTAACTAGATTGTAGCCGCATCTACATATTATATTCTTCAAAGTGAAAAATCACACCTGGAAACTGGAATCGAACTTGGGACCTTTGACTCAGTAAGCCAATACTCTTAAAACTGATCTATCCAGGCTTAGTCTCGTGCCCAGGGTATGTATTCACTCATATTTTAAGACATAATCCGTGATGGACGTGTGGAAATAGTCAGCTACAGTGATTATTAATATCAGAAGCTATCAGATAACGCAGCCACCTCAGGACTATGACCAATTAAGGTAATGTTGGTCACACTCAAGTTTTATTTTCACGTACTACTTGATATATCTACGTGTTTAAAAAACTGAAAAGACTGACTTTTAAGCACGTTGTATAGTTTTCTCACGTGACCGACTGAAAACTTCCGTGAAATCGAGCACTTCACCCCTTAGTATACAGGATTACCCTCTTACACAAAAATATAATTTATTAAGGCTTGGTCGACCTCGACGGTCTTTGGGTAAAGTGCTCGCCTCAGGACTCGAGGTTCGTAGGTTCAGACCCAGCCGGGGTTGACGGACTGTTTTTGAGTGATACAAATCCGTAGCTCAACTTCCTCCAAAGGAGAAGTAAAGTCGTCGGTCCCATGTCGATTGTGGCATGTAAGAAAACCTTGGAAGGTTTGTGAAAATACCTTTCCCGGAAAAAATGGTAGGTCCTTTCACTCTCACTCAAAGAAATTATCGTGTACTAATAAAATAACTAACTTCATAAAGTGCACGTTAAATACCTCAAATAAATAAATATTACGGTTGGATGTGTTGTGTCGAGTGTTGTACTAGGTTAATAGTTTCATTGCGTCCTACCCGTCTGCCACTGTATGGACCGTATGAGTTTCGGGATATCCGTATATTTACAGTTATGGGTTAGAGACGAAGACGGTATGGTTTAGAGGAAAGGTACAAGCATTTGATTTTTTTTTTTTTAAAGAAAGACGTTAGAGGAAAAACACTCTCTGCACATCGGGCTGGGATTCAAGACTCAGCCTTCCCGTCACCAGACTTGACGAGATTGACGCCTTAGCCCGCGTGCTCACTGACCTACCGGTTAGGATACAGGGTTTAATACACATCATAAACATTCTTTGTTAATGTTTATTAATAAGACCCACATTTATATATTTAATAATCAATTTAAACAATGATGTGTCAATACAGCACCAGACATGACAATAACGTCAAATTGTACTGATTTAACCTAGGACAGCAACAATTCAACCACCAGCAGTGGACACGTGGACTAAACGTCAGTCTCGTATAATCTGGTTCATCTGGTGACGGGGAAGTTGGAGCTCAAATACCACCGGGTGTTCTGAGGGTGATTTTACACTCTCCTTTCACGCAAATGTGGGTAAATCTCTTCAAGAATCCAAGCGAATGGCCCGGATGGGAGTTAAGACGGAACAGCCCTTAGAGAGAGGTTCATGATTCAGCAACAGCTTCCTCTGGGAGGCGGGTTTATAGAATGACCCTTCAGGAGTACTTGAGTAGCAAAATAAGGGTTGGAAGGAGACTGACTGGCTGGCAGCCAATTCATTTACCGCTCCCCTCACCCCTTTCCGAACAGTGTTCCTTAGTGGGGGCGGAAGTGAACTCTACACGACCTTTCAGGAGGTACACTCCCAAAAAGTCACCACGCGTGTGCTCTTATACACGAAACACAACCATCTAAAGGTCAGAGCGTTGTATTTCGTCCTTTAATTAAACAGGTCTTGCCTTATTGGCTGAATGCATGAATACTCATTTCAGGTAAAATGGCAACGTAAAGGTGATTCAGGTAGTTCTTATAGTAGCCACTCATAGGCCTGATAGGAAAAAATGTGTGAGAGAGAGAGACAAAGAGAGAGAGAGAGAGAGAAAGAAAAAATATATAAAGAAAGAAAGAGGAAAAGAGAAAGAGAGAAAAATAGGACACGACGAGAGAAAATAAAGCGGGGAAAAGGAAGAGAAAAATGAGAAAGAAAGAAGAAAGAATAAAACAAAGAAAGTGAGAGAGGAAAAAACATAAAGAGAGAGATGATGAAAGAAAGTAAAAAATAGATAAAAACAGAGATAAAAATAGAGAAGAAAAAGTGACAGAAGAGAGAAAAAGAAAAATAGAAAAAGAGATAAATCAATAATGTAAAAAAGAGAGAAAACAAAGAAGGGAAAAGAGAGGGGAAAATATAGAGAAATAAAGAGGGAAAGAAAGTGATAGAGGAATAAAGGTACACAGATAGAAATAAAAGAAAAGAGAGAAAGAGAGAAATCTAATAGTCATGTCAATATTATCTGAGTGTGTGCAGCTAACTTGATGTATCAAACATAATGTACTCGCACAGAGTATTGGCCCTAAGCCAAAGGTTCCGGGGTCGATTTCCACGTCTAGATGTTATTTTAGTTTTATTTAATATAAACTATTTATCTTATATTAATTTCAGAGCCAATTAAGTCAATGTTTTTAAAGTTTGATCTTTGAATCAAGGCCGCCTTTAGGGGTGTGCAAACGGTGCGGCCGCACAGGACCCCGTGATTCTGGGGGCCCCACGCTTGCTTAGGAGACAGAGGGGGGAAAAACAAGTTAGTAGTGGGAAATTTTTGTTTCCGGGCTCGAGTAGGAGATCTATGAACTATTGTTAGAGTGTAAAAACAAATAAAGACATAAGCATGTGGTTTAATTTATTTAACGAGTGAAGAGAGTTCTCGGTTTTAAATTCACTGATATACATTAGTCTGCGGTGGATATGTCTCGAGATAACGTTTGAACGTATTAACCGATTTAATTCAAACTTGGTTTAGTGGTTCTTTATATCTCTATACAGATCAATTTCTTTGAGTGAGAAAATCTCCAAATGAGATTTTGAGTTAGTTTTTTGATACAATACCACTTACCAAAGTTTAGCCGTTTAGCCTAGGGACACCCTGTATGTTAAAAACCACGGTTTCTAGCACTAATAATTATTACAATGTATTATTTACCTTATAAGGATGAAAATTGGTAAAAAGATACAAATTACTGTAATAACATTAAATAAATATTAAAGTTTTTTACTATTTTGATTCGGGGTCGGGGAAGAAGGTGTGAAGCAGATAACTGGGGGGCCCCAAACGAAGATTACCCAGGGTCCAACGCCTCCTATAGGTCGCCCTGCTTCGAATAATCATGGCCCCAAAATGGGGGTCTGGTGAACTCACGGACATCATACTAACAGACACATAACATGAAAAGGTGTAATCCCTCATCTAAAATATTCTCCTGTTCGTCTGCTAGTATCACGGGAGAGCTCTCTTAAGGTGGGGTGCTAGTGAGCGCCAGTTTAGTGCATTAATTTTGCAGTTTTTATAGCATAAACATTTTCTGGCAAAAA
>CABFWB010000652.1:220174-249579 GCA_902151455.1 Timema bartmani | reverse complement strand
ACTGGTCCTCCAGAGGCTTCTTTCGTTTTCATTCAATTCTAAATTATACTACATAATTATCATTACCTATAAGATAACACTAAGCTTAAAGAAAATGTTAAAATGATGACTGTAAAAAAATATGTTAGTATTATCTAAACCTTTCCTTCTACCAGAATATTAATTTATGTGAATTCGCATTGAACAAACATTAAACTTAATCCAACGTTCTTTATTTAAACTAAGACAAAAAAACTAGTAAAATTTATTGTCTTCTTCTAACTCCTCATCAGATGTTGACTACTTTGTTTCTACACTTTAGGCTGGTTTTTTTTGCCTCTATTTTGTTGAGAAATTTGGAAATTAGAAGAAGTGTATCCACATTTGCGTGGAGGGATAGTGGAAAACTGCTTAGGTAAACCTAGCTAGTATTAATGGCTGACACTAATTTTTAGCTAGGCTCCACAACAAGTGTGCCAACCAACCCCGTAGTAATTTCATTTTGTCATACCAAATCCACCCTCTCTAGAAACAATAGAGATTTTATGTTTAGAATATAGTTTTAGCAAAATAAATAGTTCTTTCATATTAACATATTAATAATATTATATTTCCGATTTCACAAAACAATTGGTAAAATTTCCAACATTTACTCACAGCAATAATAATTTAACAAGGTCATCTTACTCAAACATTATGTAAATGACTGGAAACGAACAGGACGGGATCGTATTTTTTATTTAAAACAAAAGTATATTTAACGTTGCGCTCATTACATTATTGGCCTTGTTATTTAAATCCTGTGCCAACCTAACCCTGTATCCAACCAGCTCCAGTCTCCTTTACTTATTCACTTATTTAAAGTCTAGACATTTTAATTATTTAAACGTAAAGCTTTTAGTACACCATAAGTAAATACCAGCGGTAAACCCTAGTTAAAATGTTTACCTACATAAGTTAAGTAACTGAAGCTATTAATAACGACACCAGAATTTGTCTTGGTGTATTTCTAAAAACAAATACTAAGCGTTTGGGATGACCTGTTGGAGTACATAATACCATGAATTTTATCATCATTATTATTAGTTATAGTAGAAGTATTGTATTAGTAGTTATAATATTATTTAATACAATATACAACTCCCATAGGTGGGCATATGTGCCAAGGCATCAACCTAGTCTTGTTTTCCGAGGATAGAGATAGCATGGTTTAAATCCCTGCCGAGTGCACTGAGAGTGATTTCTCCTAAACGATTTTCCCACTTTCTCTCTAGTCAAATGTGGGTGAATTTCTTCTAAATGTTTTCCTTCCTCATCCATCCCTCCTTACCTCCTTAGAGTAAGGTAAGGTTTCTCAAATGACAAGACTTCAGGGGGGTTTCTGATGAGGCGCAGCATGTTTATATCTTTGAGGCGAGTGTAGGCCTACATTCCCCCCTATTTGGTGGAGTTCTAGTTAACTGTAAAAAATGAACGTTCTGCTTTAACAATAATTGAAGAAATTAAAACTATGGTGTTGTTTGCATCTACCATTGTGAACGTAGCTTATTTGTAACAATGGTACTGTTCTACACTATCTTATGATAAGAAACCAGCTCGTTCTTCCCATGGACAGGTAAGTATTTACTATTTAGAAAGAGGGATAGTGAAATCAACTTTTTTAAAATCCCCAAAACTAAAATAATAACGTATTTTTCAGTTTGATAGAAGATTTGATTTTGTCGGGTGAACCACCCCAACAACCATTAAGGTATGATCCTTAGATTTCAAAATGGAGAACCAGTAAATAGAGAAAGGGTATTCCGTCAAGATTCCTAAAACTAATATAAAAACAGTTTTTGGTGTGATATAAAATAGAATTTCGACATCTAAGTCAATGTACATTCCTGGAGAGCCGAAAATACCTAATTTCAAAATTTATGTCCGGGAAATGGAAGAACTCTAAATAAATACAGCTATTATGAAACACTACTTTCTGTGTGTTTACCAATTTTAACCTTTAAACTCTTAAAAATTTTACTATGTTCTGTTTTTGCTATTATTACAATTTTTTTTTCCTTTTCTTCTTATTACCCTTTTAATGCTTTTATCCATTATTACTTATTTAAAAAAACACATTTGATTGGATTTAATTTTGACCATTTTGCCCTTATGACCTTTATAACCTTTTTTATCCTAAAATATTTCTCCCGAGAAAACCCAATTACTTTATGTAAAAATGTGTAAAAAGTGCAAAAATGGTATAAATGATAAAAAAAAATATGATATTTTTAATATGGTCAAAAAGTGCCAAAATAGATATTGGTAAATGTGTAAAAAGTGCAAAAATGGTATAAATGATAAAAAATATGATATTTTTAATATGGTCAAAAAGTGCCAAAATAGATATTGGGGGGAAAAAATGGGCAAAAGTTCAAAAAGAATTAAATGAAGAAAAGGGATAAAAATGTTAAAAAAAGTAGACTACTTTAAGGGTGAAAAAGATAAAAAGGGCAATATATACCTAAATAGAAAAAAGGGCAAAATGGGCCTAAGGGGAAAAAGATGTAAAAGAGGTGAAATGGGTAGAAGTGCTAAAATGGAAAATGGTAAAAGGTTAAAAAGGAGCAAATATTGACAAAAGTGTTAAAAGGGTAAATGGGGTAGTTTAAAAGACTTGTTAAAAAATTGTTAAAAAATTGACTATATATCTTTTTACACTTTTAACTACTTAACAAAAATTAGTTTGATTATATTTATTTTTTATCATTTTTGCCCAAAACTTTCTCTCGCGGGCAAAGCTGGGTACTTCATGTTAGTAATAAAATAAATTAAGCCCCACAGAATGGCCCAATAAATATTCAAATGTCCTTCAACGTTAATATTTCACGTTTTAACTTAAGGTGAGGGGGAGAGCCTCGAGTTAAATTTGGTATTTTTGTGGTTTTATCACAAAATACTTTTTTTGGCGAAATAATCAAAATATTTCTTTAGTAGTCATTTCTATAGATAGTTGTATCAACAGATATTTAATAATTCCTGTATATCTCAGTGGTTAGAGCATTGGTGTACTAAGCCAAAGGTCCCGGGATCGATTCCCGTGTCCAGGTTTCATTTTTCAATTTTCAGAATAAGTTATTTCATAGTCTATCTATTTTGAACCTAAAGGCATATAACATAGCTTTTTAAAAAAAGGCTAAAAGGTCGAAAAGGTCCTTTTGAGTCGCATAGCGCATATAGCAGATATTAAAGGAATGTTGAAAGTTAAACTAAACATTGCTACTGAAGCAATATTTTGATTATTTAGGCCACAAATAGTTTTAAGTTTGTTACAACAAAATTACCAAACTAAATATTTTCACTCGGTTCCAATCAACCTAACCCCTACAACAAAGCCATAATATTAATTATATCAAACTTAACCAACGCAGCATGATATATTCATGATTAATAAAACTGAGGTCACACCAATGGGCATGCAGATTAAATGTCAGACACATCTAGTGTATTTTTCCGGTGAAGCTAGGTTGGGGCTCTAATCGAGCCAAGTGTTACTGTAGAGAGTTTCTTATAGATGATTTCTCACACTACTTACAATCACCCCACTAACGTAATTAAATACATCTATACCTGACGGTTGATGAGACTTGGGTGAAGCTTAAAACTTAATAATCAAACGGTCTAAATTTTTATATATTAAAAATGCAAACAATAACATAAGTAATTGTTTCAGCCTTGGTTTTCTTTCGATTGGAGCACCTTTTAAGACACACAAATTGATCTTTTTTTCTCATAGATTTGATAATATTTTACTATATTATTAATATTATTTTACAGCTATATATAATATCCATCAAAGGTATCAGATATAGATCACATGACTTGATGTATGAACACGTGAAAGTAGGGATAGTAAGTTTTTTAGCTGTCACATATGTTCATTTGTAAGAAAAATGGGGTAGCCTATATTATTAAATATTCCCTTCTCCAAAGTAAATTTCTGGTTGTGCCACTGTTTAAGGGGAATACTTTCAAATAAATCTATATTTTTCACGTTCATAAAATAATCTGGCCACTTACATACACGCCAACACACAAAGATACACACAGCACAATCAATGTATGTCCAGCAATTTTTTATAAATTCACGATAAATTGTTAAAATAAAACTCGCCATAAAACAAACACAGCTTTCAATTTATGTAAATAAAATCTGAACAAAACTCACATATATATGATTGTAAACATAGCTTGTATATTTAAACGTGAAGTAATATCCTATCATGTTTGTTTTGGGTCAACTTTATATTTCTCTTTTTATGAGTTAAAAATTAGCTAGAAATATTACTGAGAGGTCAAGCATATTTGGTTTTAATATTTTGTAGTTCGCATTAAGCCGACTAAAGTGTATGTGCATTAGTTTAAGTCAAGAACGTGTTTAAGGAACGTCTGAATGACTACAAACATTTTTATATTTATTGAAATGGTTTGTTATCTAAAATGATAAAGTAAATGTTGACTACTCTTAGAACATAGTTTTTAGTTGTGTTCCATCAGAACATAAAACATAATTTAGTTTGAAGGTAGGATGTTACAAATCAAAACCCAAATACTCTTCTGTAATATACAGTCAATCAGTTTTAAAACGTGCAGTAATCAAATGTTTGAAACGTTAAATAAATTTTAATATCTACAGTTTAAACTTGTTTTAAATAGTCAATTACTTTTAAAGCGTACAATTTAACATTTATTGAACATATTTTATGGAAGATAATTTGTATTGTTCACAAATGTAATTGTTTTAAATTATAATGTGAATCTTTTCGAATGATAAAATTAACTCGGTGTTGAAATGCATAAAACAATTAAAATAAATTGTATTTTATTATAGTTTGTAAAAGCATTTTAAAAAATCGGCTATTAGTTAATATTTCTTAAGTTTGCTACATTGTAGAACAAGGAGACACGTTGCAGACGTTTATAAATCCCCGATTATTTAAAAATTTGTTTGATATTTAAAATATTGCTTTTAATAAAATGTAGACGAAAATTATCAGCAGGTTTATGATCAGTTAAAAAGTGAAATTTCGAATTTAAATATTTAATAAAAAAAACGATGCTTTACGCGAAAATTTTTGTTTTTGGGATTAAATAAAAAGGTTAGGGATCTAGATCTAGCCTTCCTCTATAAAATAAATTCATGTATTGACAGGGTCACAACAAAAAATATTAATAAGTGGGATTGTTTTATGTAAGCTATAACACATTTTTTTAAATACCTTAGGCTTAAAATCTAAACCTTTTAACTGGTAAGAACTTTCACCTACATTTTGGTGAAAACAATGTAAAAAAAAAAATTAAACCACTCAATAAATAATTCGTGATTTCTAAACATCTGCATCATCTTACATGGCTCTCTCATGTAATATTCCTAAGATGGCGTGCTAGTGAGCATGAGTTTAGTGCATTCATTTTGCAGTTTTTATAGCATACACATTTTTTGGACATAATGAATCAAATATTTCTTCTATATAAACATAGAGTTTAGTTTTCTGAACATGCTAATCTCAACAGTCCTTGAATATCTGTCATGAGCATAGTGGCATTCAGTGACAAACTTTTTAAATAAAGAGAAAATGGTCATAACATTCCAGAACACCCTGGACATATAATTAAGAACAACTGTTGAGATTAGCATGAGCAGAAAACTAAACTCTCTGTTTCTATAGAAGAAATACTTTATTTATTTTGACCAAAATATTTTTATGCTACAAAAACTTTATAAATACTCCCCTAAACTCACGCTCAGTAGTACCCCACCTTAAAGAATTGTTCTATAAATAACATGTTTATAACTAGTGTTATTTATCATATAAAATGATCTCTGATAATAGGCTACACTTTGAACAAAATCCTTTCAAACATTTTGGAAAAAACAATTAATTGTTGAAAACAAGCCATCAATAAACTAAATACCCTTAAATTAAGTCTAGAAATAAAATCGTGATCTTGCCCCAATACAGAACAACCTAAAATTTAAATAACAAGTTTAAACAAAATCCATTAAACTGTTTTGGATGCAGCACCAGTTCCAGACAAAAAAAAAAGGTAAAACCCAAATTTTTAGTTTGGGGGCACACAAATCATCAAGATTGATCATAATCTTTAGGTCAAAAATTTTAATGATTGCATTAATTTCTCTACACGAGAAAGTAAAAAAAAAAGCGTTGTTTTAACTATATTTAATCTCTCAGCTCGTTCTGTTTGTCGCATGAAATAGCCACATTTTCCCGTGCCAGTAATCATCGATTGATAATATTATTTTCTCTTACGCCACTAGGTATTCTCTCTCCCTGTCTCTGTCTGTCTGTCTGTTTGCTCTGACCATCCAATTAATCCACGACTGGCTAATATTTCGTTAAGTACCAGAACACGCGTCGAGGATTCTAACAGATATAATCAGCGCATGGACGAGGGTTCGGTAAAAACGTGTCGATTTATTCACAAACACAGACTCACTTTTTAAAGCATTTACGTAACTCTTAAAGCATAAAAATAAATTAAACAACACACTGCATTTTATTATTATAATTACTATTATTTAACCCGTTTGGGTTACACGCTTATGTACTAATTACGCTAATGGTTTTAGAGATTAGGAAGATTATATTTAGAGGAAGTGTGACCGCATTTGTTTGGAGGGTGAGTAGAAAAATATTTTGAAGAAACCATCCTTAATACACCCGACCAAGCTTTGAACCTTGATCTCCCCGCCATCGTCAGTCTAGTGTACTGTGAGAGCAGCACCTTAGACCATGCAGCCACTGAAGCGAGTCACACCATATTCACTCTACATCTTTTAAAACTATCCATTATTACGTTCGACACATACATTCTAACGAATACATTTAAAAAATAAGGGGGAGGAAGGAAACTTAGATGAAGTGCATCCGCATCAACCTATCTGTAAAAAAACCACTCCAATGTACCCAGTGGGGATTCTAACCTCCACCTTCTCGTCACCGAAATACAATCGATCGTTAGACTGATGATTTAGAGCAAGAGACCTCCAATACGGGTATTATTATTATTATTATTATTATTATTATTATTATCATCATCATCATCATCATCACCGCTTTTAAAATATGAATTCTTTACAACTCTTTAGTTATTTGACATTATTGCTATTTTTTATTCTTATCATTATTATTTACTTTTTTTAGTAACTATTCACCAGTATATATAATTATTTAGCTATTATTGTTTATCTTATTTTCTCGTGTAACTATATGTAAAATATAAATACCACTTCTTTTGGTTTTGCTTGACAGCTATGAAAAGTTACCAGACCAAATTATGTATCCCTGCGCCAAACCATATGATCTGCAAAAACATATGTTTAGCAGCTGTCACTTTTGAAAGTCAAAACTTAGATCTATACAAGAAACATATATTACAGTGTATATTATTTATTAATTTTTATAGATAATCAATATTAATCAATCACAAATAAATATACATAAAATAATGTTAAAATTACTAAGGATAAGTAATTTATTGTAGCCTATCTCTTGAATAAAGTTTGGTTTTGAAAGTAGCCTGCCAACAACAAGGGAGGGAGTGCCAAAACTTGTACACAGAAGATATTTTTTAGATAAAATATAAAATAATGAATAATTTTACATTGTCATTCTACTCACAAGGACCCGTAAAATCATAACATCTCGACATTATAATTTGAAACTTTTTTAATTTACACAATTAAAAAAAAAGAGGGGAAAATATTGACGAACATGTGTTTTTACCTTTGCTCCACCAAAGTGTTTGTTTGGTTAATTTATTCATGCATGAAAAGTCAGCTTTATTTTTATGTAGGTTATAAAGAAGTTATCCTTTTTTAGTATAAGCTATCGCAAAAAATCAAAATCTAAGCTTTCAAGAATCTACAGGGGAAAAACAACACAAATTGACCTAAACATTTGCACTGACCTTAGTGACACATTCTGTAGATGACCTGACGAACAGAGTCTCTTGTAAAATCATCAAGAGCTTCTACAGATACTCCAGGCCTCAGTTGTTTCTTTCTGATCTTGCCAAGAATTTCAACTTGATCCATTTTCTTGTTATAATAACTGCACTGCACAGAGTTTTTTTCAAATACTATAAAAATCCTAAAACTTTAGGTTTATCCTAGTGGTCAACAAAACAACAAAATCTTGGGGTTAAAAGATATATTTTATAGTCTTGATACAAAGACTTGAATTTTATAATAATTTATATTGATCACTGAGAACCACTCGCTATTTTTGTTTATCACACGCTTAAATACTATATTGGAAAAATAATTATTTAAAGATCACTAAAAACCGTCTATTTTCCAAGGATAACACGCTCACAGACCGAACTAATATTCACAAAAGAACACACGGCTTACTAGGTAGCTGAATTAATATTCAAAAAAGACAATATTTTATTAAAATTTGTAATAACATTATTAACAGTAATCTAGATACGCCTAAATACTTAAACAATGAAGTATTTTGTTCACTTTAACTTGTGGACAAACGCACATTGTTTTATTAATTGTGTTTTATATGATAATTCACTGTTATAATGTATATTTAAAATTGTTAGATTTTTTGTTACAAGGATAACCGTTGATTGTTTTCTCTTGAAATTAGTTTTTGCTGTTTAATAAAAATTAATTATCAAAAGCAAGAGCTCTTAAAAGCGGCCTTACTTTTGAAAACAAATATGGCGCACTAAAATGAAATTATACTGATGGTTAATGGTTTATGACGTAAGTGACCTTGTTGGCGAGTGAGTGGCGACTGGTATTAATACTCATGCTTATAAAATTTAAACTTTATATTATTTCACAAACATTTTTATGCCTTTTTCTCTTTATTATCACAAACCATGTATTTATTTATGTTAAAGATATGAAAGGCCAGTTATAAAACTATAAATAACTGGATATAATACCGTTAAGTGTATAATTTCACGCTATATATAACCTGTAGTTTCCACAAAAGTTAAAAGAAAACTAGAAAGGATTTATAAGACTATTATTTTCTTTAATTTGATTATGGAAAATACAATTCCACTGTAATCCTTAGGGAAGTATTATTAAAAGTGATTGATAATATTAATACTTATGAAATGATAATTATTTCAAAATATGTTGACAACAGTGACTTTCAGACAATGTTGGCATTACTGGTAGCTTCTGCTGGCCTCTGCTAGCTGTCAGACAGCACCGAAGAAGCCACAAATAGCCTATATCTGTGAGGTACTTGTGTACTTTTCAGTGCTGGCCTGTTATAGGTCTTACGACTGTTGGCCAGCACAATAATAAAGGAAATTATTATTATTATTATTATTATTATTATTATTATTATTATTATTATTAGGGGTATTTACTTGTCTTTTCCAAAATAACTGATTATATCCGCACAATACTTACAAACTAACTTAATATACACAACACCAGTTTTGATATATCAAAAATAAAAAAACATTCCAACATAGCTCGAGTGGACGCGCGGGCTGAAAAGTACTGTAAATACTACAAATAGGTCAGTCACTTTGGAATAATATAAGAACATACATGCAAGGGTGTAGAAAGCTTTTTTTCATTCAAGGGAGTCTATTAGAAAATTGTACTATACTATACCTTTATCAAAAAAAGGGTTTTATATGTATACATGGACACCCCCTAGGAGGTTCATAAAATTCCATGGGGATCCATACCCCCTCTAACCATCCTTTCCACGCCCTTGAGTATTTGTCCCAGTTTAAATTTTCTAGCGCCTTTTCGTTGAGTTAATCTTAATTTCATTTGTTTTACTACTAATTGAACCAAATGTTTTAATAATCAAAACTCACTATCTAAATTATTATTTTGTTCACAGGTTTGCAGGTACGTGCCTTTTTGCGGAACATTCTCCCCAGGTACGTAAATCTATTACATTTTGTTAATAATATTAAACTTTTCGTAAATGAAACTTTAGCAACATATTTAATTGATGAATGCTAAATTTAATTTATCTTGGATATTAATTAGGCTATCGAAAACAACTTAATCTTATTCTTGAGCATATAATATAATTTATGGCCCTGCACGTGTTAAGCTGTTAGCTAAGTTCTCTTTCTATTTATGTGTTTCAAACTAAGGTTTCTTTAAGACACAAACGATTATTTTTTTACTCTAGTGTATTGAACAATTAAGGAGCCACACAAATTTTGCTCATACAAATAATTATATTTTATAAATCATAACCTCCATAGAACTAATTTAAACAAGGAAGAGTAACATAAGGATATACAACCAGAGCGGCGAAAGGCAATGGGACTTTATTAAAATTTCGACAAAAATAATTAACATTAAATATATTGTTCCTACAAGGCTAGGAACCTTATTCAACATATTTCAAACTATATGCGTCCAATTTCCCTTTTTGGATAGACAGCGCCTCGTAAAATAATCTCTTTTAAATGTATGGTCCCTACTTGAGTCAAAAACGTGTTTTAATATTTGGCTCTGTAGTTATTTTTTTGAAACATCAGTAAAACGGAACTTTACAAAATTATATCTATCTATATATTATATTTATTCATGTAGCTAGCCTCACAATCCTACTTTTACATTAATGGAACGTTTAATAATTACTATATAATTTGATTAAAGGTTAGAATTTTATTGTACATATTTAATATAAACCTACTGTAGAGCAATCTGGGGATCAAATGGAGAAGAATATTACAAAATTAGATAAAACTATAATGTGCAGATAATGGAGGAGGGTAAGTATACTAGTTTAGGTAGAAATGTGTTACTTAAACGGGCTTTACGGTGCTCAACTCTACTAATACACGTTCATCACACAGCTCTCTCCAGTGACAGACTGGATTACGAGGTGGAAAATAATCATAAATCTCAGCAAGCACCGGATTATCTTATTCAACCCCCCTTTAAAAAGATTCTCCACTATCCCCTGTGTTCTTGTGCCACAAGGGATGCTCGATTCACGGGCTTTAAATCGATTATATAGATAGATATAGATAAAGAGACATAGTATCGATTCAGGCAAAATATCAAGTGCATTAAATCAATCTTCCCAAGATCGATCCAACGAGTCATATAAATAAAGTTTGCGTTATCTGACTAACAGTGGTGCACCCAGAAATTTACCTTCTTTTTGGGGAAAGGGGAGGCTAACAGTAAAAGTTGTAGCAGAACGTAATTTTGCTAAAGATGAGCTGAGGGTCAGTGGACAGAAAATTTAATAATATATGATTTACTAAACTACTTTGGACGCTAGTTCAATTCTTTTTATGGTAACAAAGGGCAGTAATTTAAATATTGTGAGTGACCTTACATACAATGTATGTTTTGTTTTTGGTACTTTTTTCTAATTTGTAACTTTAGGGCTACTTGAATATGTGTAATGGCAGGCTTACAATAATATCTACCCCACAAACCAGAGCACTTTGAGTGTTTTACGCGAATATAAGAACCAGTGGTGGTGGGAAGCCATATTTGTGTTAGGGGAAGGAAACAGTTACCTAAATAAAGGTTTTTTAAAAGGCCTTTTGTCTTCCAGCCCAAAAGTAGTTCCAAGGAATAAGGGGTTTTCAGAAGGTTTTTCGTAAGAAAATCAGGCTATACATTGGAGACCAACAACAGCCGACGTACTTGTTATTTTATTACCTCGATTACAGCTAATGAATCTTTCAAAAACTGTGAATTTAGTTCATCTTATTTGTTAGAATAAATCATTTGAGAACCATTGGTTGACCTCAAGTGGTCTTGGGGTAAAGTACTCACCTCAAGACCAAATGTTTGTAGGTTCAAGCCCAGATGGGGTCCACATACTTGTTTTAGTGATAAATACTCGTTGCACAGCTTCCTTCAGAGGGAAAGGAAAGCCATGTCGATTGTGTCACGTAAAATAATCCTGGAAGGTATTTTGAAAATACCTTTCCCCCCAAACTTAGAGGTCCTTTCTCTTTCACTCTTGCTTAGAGAAATTATTGTTTCCTGACATCATCAGTTAATTCAGAAAGTGCACGCTAAACACTTATATAAAAAAAAGAGAGAACAAATGATTGTACTAAGACTAAATATAAGTTGCTTGATTTGTGGAGGTTTGGGAGAGGGTGTGCCCCCAAATTTGGGAACCACCATTTCATGGAAATTAGATGTGGGGATACATTCAGAAGGATTATTTTATTTTCAAGGTTTGGTATCAGGGAACAATATGTATATGTATATTTGGGAATGTATCTAATTTGGCCCAAATAATGTGAGTTTGTTCAATACTAGTAACATATATGTCCTGAGAGACATATTTGTACAAGCTACTAACTATGAGAGTAGACTCTTCTCAAAAGTCGACACAAAATTGTATTTAAAGTAACTATGAAATATGTTAGGTCACTGACAAAATACAATGAAGTGGTTTCCTTAAAATAGTCTCTGACATCCTGAAAAATTAATATATTGTTTGATTGTTGCCATCTTGACTATGTTGCAAGTCATAATGCAATTAATATTACATACACTTTTATAAGATAAATATTTACACAACTAATGTACTGTACATGGTATTTAGGGGTTTACTTTGTACATCATTTAATCAGTAGGGTAAGATTTTATTGCATTTATGATTTTTTCCTAGGGATCAGCAGTTTATTCACGTCACTTCCCTATACTTTAATTTTAACAAAATACAAATGAGTGGCACAAAATTGCAAACTTGTGTTTCAAATTTTTTCTAATACTTATAGTCAACAAAACATTTCCAACAGCCAGCCGAACTTTCCTGTATCAATGCTATGTTTTCTTTGGATCTTTGGATTCAATCTCTTTGTAATAGCTTGAGAAATAATCAATGCGTGAATGAGATCTTATCCTTTGAATCTATCTTAAAAAAATCGATTAATTGAGAGTAAAGAATACATTTTTGAAAATATCGATTCAAGATCGAACATTCCTATTTGTGGCTATGGACACGCTCGTGGTGAACAGGGTGAACTGTACGGTACCTGGGGGTAACCAAAGACAACGCCATGACGTTCGGGCAGCACATTCAAGAGGTTATTGATAAGGCAAGACAATGACTTTTCCTCACGACTTCGCTCACATACTTATGGGAGGGTACTCATGGTGACGCATTCAGCCCTCGTCAAACCTATTCTCTGCTGTGCTTGCGTAGTAACGGTGTCATCTAGACCCTCCACGCAGGTAATCGTCCACTCCTTTGACCGACAAGATGTCCAAATACTATTCCACCTCCACTTTCCATGCAACGCAGAAATGTATGTTACTATAGGATGTCCCAAATAAAACCGGCCCCAAACACACAGTATTTCAAAGTCTGTATTCAAAATTTGCGACACCAGCCGCTATGCATAGTTCCACTCAACGAATAGTAAACGTTTATTTATTGAAGATATGAATCGTGGCTGCTGGCACATATTTAGAACACAGACTATAAAATATTGTGTGTTTGGTGCCGGTTTTATTTGGGGCATCCTGTACCAAAGAAACAAGTTGACAGAAACAATCATCCGGCATAAGAGCTCATTTGTACTAATGGCGATAAGCTTCCCAGTACGTAACATTCTTAGATCCTCCAAACTTCTGGGACTATGTATACGGACAAGACCGACAAAAGTCTTACCTTCCATCCTCACCTGCTACTTATAACCTACCACCACATAACCCAGGATCAAATCGACGACTTCAACCTTCCCGAGGTTGCACTTGACTGCCGACTACTGGACCCGATTAAACCAACTCGAATGGCTTGCTCAAAGTCACACAATTCATTCATCACATTATTCAATCAAAATTTTAAACAAATCTTCACGTATCACCAGGAGGGACAGTCCTGCACGATTATTATTATTGTTATTTACATAAATATAAATATTTATAATAATAATAATAATAATAATAATAATAATAATAATAATAATAATAATAATAATAATAATAGAGCTCACACGAATAAAGGCGTTGGTATAGTTTTACATGGTCTGCCCATGGCATGGAGTTTGGGGTTGAGTCCCGGCTGGCTGTACCGAGGGTGTTTTTCTTTAATCGGTTTCCTGCTATTCCCCCTATACCCGCTTGAAATGAAAATGTAATTAAATATATCTAGAGCTCTACATTACTTTTTTTTACACTATACATGTAGATATCCGAATATCCCGGATAGTTAGTAAGATGCGACGCACCAATAAAATGTTTACTTGGCGTAATAACGTTCTAACACAGAATTCTATCTTTCTCTATGCGTCCCTCTCTATCTCTCTCAGCCCTAAAGTTCGTATAGCATCTCACCGAGCTAATTCCACTTTGATTTCATCGTCAAAGAGTTGACGAACATCAGGAACTTAGAAAATATCTAAAGTTTGAGTTGATAGCTTGTAATGAAGTCGAGCGTTAAGGTATGAGTTTAGGATTCCAAGTTTGCTCCAAACACTCAACTTCTCCTAGTCAGCGGAGCTATGCAAATACCGAGCTAATTCTAGCTTCACTCACATATATGAAGCTGTATATATTGTATTATGATATTAACGACTTTTTTTTATATAACTCTCAAGTATTCTTTGGTCTACAATATGTCATGGTTTATATAAATATGAGGTAAGGGTGGGAAAAAATATATAGGCTACTCCAATAAATAAAATTAAAGGGTTTTACAATCAACTTTTATATTTAAGGGAGGATAGAAGGTTAAATCTATATTTTTATAGTTTTTTTACAAAATGTTTTTGGTGAATTAATAAATAACATGTAGCTACGGTTGATACTTTTTTTTAATTTGCTACGCATATTAATCCCAACAGTTCTTGAATATTAGTCGTGAGTTTCTTGGAGTTTGACTAGAATCTTTTATTTTGTTTAGAATGTTTCTCATCTAATGCTACTATGCTCATTACAAATATTCACATTAGTATTAATATGTGTAGCAAATTAAATTAAATAGGCCTACATCTACTGTATCGATATTTTATTTATTTTGTACAAAATTGTTCGCTATTAAAATTGTGATCTTAGCTCGCATCTTCTTTCATAGCACATTTTTCTTTTTTTTCTTTGGCAATGCACCTCCCTACCTTTTAGGGTTGTACGCCTATGTACTAATTACACCAATGAGTTAAGGACGAGGAAGGATTGATTTATAGGTAGTGTACTGGCATTTGCGTGGAGAGAAAGTGTAAAAACTTTGGAAAAACACTCTCAGAACACCCGACTGGGATTCAAATCCCAATTCCCCTATCATCAACAGTCCAGTCTATAGCAAGAGAAATGCCTCAGAATATTCGGCCATGGAAGCGGATCATCACACCTAAAGTTCTTAAAATGTATTCTACAAGGTGTATTAATAATTTTAAAGTAGTATTTTGCTCAAGTTCTGACAGAATTAAATTTCGTAGGGGAAAATGTAGATTTGAAAATTAGATTCTGGAGATAGGAGGGAGTTTAAGAGTAAAGAGGCGCTAGAACCCCCACACATACCTTTAAAAATGTAGAAAAAAACCAGTTGGCTTGTGGTTATTAAATAAACAAGTCTATGGCCTATAGTTCGTGACGTCACAGGCCAAGCAAATAGCTGGTTCCAGCCGACACACAATATCTTAAACGGTTGTTTTGCTCAGACGACCACTAACGTTGCACGCTGCATACATTACAATTCATTCATAGCTAACATAAAACCTAAAAATGTTAAATATTTATTTAGCATTTGATTCATTGACAAGGTATAACTAAATTTTTGTTTAATGTAGCACAGGTTGACATTTTGAGGGATGAGGAACTAAACCATTGCTATCACCCAAATTCCTTTTTTGGCTAAATGCTTAAAATGTCCTTCACAAACATGATACAAATATATAATAATGGTTTTTAAGATGAGTCGACACAATAGCAGCAACCACAATAGACTTAAAACTAACTAAAGAAAATACAGGAAGGATAAAGTGCATTAGGGTGAGAAAAAAACAAACTATAGAGAGTTAAGTGGTTAAGTATGAAAGCCAAAAACCCTCCAACAGTTGATAAAATACATATTTCTTTCCTAAAAGGAGGAAAATATAAACATCCTCTTTTCTAACCCGATACAAATTTACTATAAGGAGAAGGGAAGGGAGGATGGCATTGAAAATTGACAAATGAAACCATACGATTGAATCAAATCTCGGATTCTTGAGATTGGTGCACATATCCTATAGTATTGAGTTCTATACCCGTGCTGAGCTTTTAATTTTTTTTAAACAAAAATGTATATATTCTAGTATCAGGGTGGTATCTAAGTTCGACGTTCACATGCCAATTAATAATATAACTTTAGTTAAGTTTAATTGGGAGTAGGACGATTTGTTATTGTCTTAACATAAGATTAAAAACCTTTAGCTTATGCTGTACACTTGAACTAAAAATTATATAGTTAAATTGAAAGTCTTTAAACCATGATTGGATTCCAGGCAGTAAATATTTTTTCTAATGATCCACTTCTTACTAACCATCCTATATAACCGAATATTCATACAAATGGTGCAGAGATAAGGAATACGGAGTTTAGACAGAATACACCCTCATTTACTTAGAGGGAGAAAAGTTATCTATTAAGTATTAAGTAAAATAAATCTCATTAACCTTGGTTGGGATTTGAACCCCAACCTCCTCATCACCAGCAAACCAGACAAGACGAGACTGACACAAGGGTGGGTAATATGTTATTGATCATGCATCGATTGATGTTACCCGGGGGGATGAGAGTTATTTATTTCATGTCATAGATGGTTTGTCACACACGTTTCAATATAATCACGTGTCTAGAAAGTATGCGTTAAATAACACAATAAAATATATATTCACAGCTATATTAGTATCGTTAAAGAATAATCTAGCCTTAAAGAACAAATTTATTCTTTCGCTTTACAAAAAATAAATGATATAACGTCCCTCACAGAATTTCTCACTCCCTTGCCTAACAATGGAGTCCTTTGTTTATAGTTGGGAAGATGGAAGGTGCCATCTATGCCCCAATGTTGGATAATATTTACAAAATATGAAAAGTAAAAATAATTTCAAAACAATTTTGTCAATCATTAAATTAGAATAGATAAAATATTTGAAACAAAATTGTAGCTAACCTCCGTGTATAGCAACACTCTCATTTTTAGATCAATCATTAGATAACTGAAACGAAATAATATTCATTTTTACAGAAACATAATGAAAAAAATAGCACCAAATTTCACTGAAGTGCATGAATAAAATAATATTCACTGTTACAAAAACATATTGAGACGTGAAATTTAATAAGTTGTACAACAAAATGGTACAAACCTTCTCACATAATTTATTATACATTAGAACAAGATTTTCAAAAATATGTTTTCATTAAGTTTCTTCAGAAAAACAATCACAATAATCAATCACCAGATATAGAGTTAAAACAACATTCCTCGAATTAGTTTTAAAAATTCCAAAATTTTCAAAATCAGTTACTTATAATCTACAATTAAAGTGTTTATATTTGTAAAAATAAAAATACATACTTATTCATCATGAAAATAATCCCCACATACCCATCTTAAAGGACATTTTGGAAAAAATCAACATTTCTAAAATTTGTCATAATTTAACAAAACTTGATTAATTTATATTTGAAAAATAATCCTATACTATTATTTATAATGTTAAATAAACCTTAGGTACTAATTTTGAACAAAATCGCTATAACTATTTTTAGTAAATTACAAATTTTTCAAATATCTGTCATCAGTAAATAACTTCTTTAAGAAAAACAAATATACAACTATTTATATTATAAAAAATTACCACACATTGAAAGTTAGGAGGGATAATTATTTATTATAAGATATAAAATATTGATTTAAAAAAATATATTGGTTCAAGTTACAATATTGATGCAATTGTTTAAATTATAGCAATATACTTTACACCGTACATCCATTACTGTTTCCAGCTTATGACCTGGGTCAGTTTCTTATTCTAGTCATTTATTTTCCCGCCATTGGCTTGCTAGGCCTGTCGTAGCTTCATATGCCTTATAATTTAAATTAAGAGAATGAGAGGATGAGTGTGGATCCAGTGACGAAACAAATATTTGAAGTTAAAGTGTATGGATCAAAAGGAAGGTGTAGGCCATGTAAGACGTGGTTAAATGTGGTAGATGAATGTGTGAAAAAGAAGAGAATTAAGAGTTTTAAGAATAAAAGGGCATATATGTCTTGGTATATGGATGTTGTTGAAGGGAAGGAAGAATGCAAAGATAGAGAAGTATGGAGAAAGTTAGTGAGGATGGATTAAGCACGAAGTTGTTTTTTGAGCTATATTCACAGTTTCTTGCTTATACCGCAAGGGAATGGAGTGATTAGGTATGTATGTATAAATACATACATATCCTAATACATGTATGTATCTATCTTAAGACTAGAACAGGCACAACATGCAGTCCCCGGCCGTTAATTTATCATTATGAAATGGTATATCCTTGTTATCATCATGTATACATTTTCGAGCACGCCTGGAATCGAACCCGGGACCCTAAGCTCAGTATCCAAACACGTTACCAACTGTACTATGGTATTGGACTGATAAATGGATAGCTATTTAAATTAAAAATAAAGATTGTACCAAAGCCATCAAATCGTTTCATATCCAGGCTCAGAGACAGAAAAATAGACAGAATAATAAAATCCACTCTTTTGATTACGAGGTCATATAAAGCGTAGAGGCTCGTCGTAATATCGAGGTTGAAAATGTTGATGATTACAATATTTTTATTAATATATATGAAAATAAAAACTGGGGCGTCACACCACGCTAGTGTATGTCAGCATAGATTGATCATTTTAATTGTTCTACAGTTTCTTTTGTTTTTTAAATTGTTAAGTTGTTTAAGGCCATCGCCATTTACCACCTACCCCCTTCACCATTTTGTATTTTCTAATTTAAATACTTTTATGAATATCTGGTATGTATTAGTTTTTTCAGTTTTCAGCTCCACATTTTCCAGACCTCTATTTAAAATTACGTTTTATTATAGCTCGGAATCTATTGGATTTGTTAAAAAAAATCTTTCAAATAACACTTTTGTATTTTTAATAGTGCTACAACTTTGCAATTACGAATTTTAATAAAACTCGTTAGAGCTGTTCCCGAGGATATACGAGTATATTTTTATTTTTTCACCCTCAAGTACACTACCCTTGATTTTAGAGGTGGTTCAATTATTCCAAAAACCCTTATGGGGAATCTTTGAAACCCTTATGATACCAATCTATAGGCTGATCGGTTAAATGGTTTAGGTTCTAAGCCGATCAACAGACTGACAGACGGTGTTGTGTAAACAACTTTTTACAGTTAATGGAGTCATGAAATGTCAACATCCATAAAAATAAGGTATTTGATTCTTTTAACTATCACACTAGTTTGTTTCTCCTATAAATTGCGAGAAAGTAAAAATAAGGAATTTGATTCTTTTAACTATCACACTAGTTTGTTTCTCCTATAAATTGCGAGAAAGTAAAAATAACGAATTTGATTCTTTTAACTATCACACTAGTTTGTTTCTCCTATAAGTTGCAAGAAAGTAAAAAGCTACAAGTAGAAACTAGTCATCTATAGTATTGTGTTCTTTCAAAAACCAATAATGGTCGATTTTAATAACCCTTTGTCTAAATTCTTTGATCGAACAGAATTTTAGTTTGAAATAAAAATTTGCAGCTAAGAATCTTTTAGAAAAAATATGGGTATCATCAATTTGGAACTGGGTAATCTTCCCAACGCCTAGCACTCGCGAACTAATACCCCGTGAGATAGTCTGCTTGCAAAAAGATGGACACTACCGTGTGAATGGTAGTATATGTTCCCGTAGCAGGGGCACTTTGTTTTCATAGAGTTTTTATTAGAGGTATGCACACTTCGAAAATGAACGATTTACAAATCAACTTTACTCTAAAAACAGACTCAGCATTCAGTATCTCCTTCATAAATTTAATCATTTTAAAAGGGGAATCCATGATTTGATTTATAATAAATATTTTAGCCATGCCAGGAATCTCACCCAGTCTCACTTGAGTTTTTGTTATTATTTATTCATGTGACTAATCTGGCAGAACCATTTTCTCCATCCCATATTTCCCATTTTATGTCGGGACAGTATTTTGGTGCCTACAGGAATTCAGAAGGAAAGCCAGTTGTAAATGATTTTCTTACAAATTGACTTTTGGAGCACTTTTTAGAAAATACACATTTTTGGGTTAGAATTGATAACATTTGACTATATTACTAGTGTTATTTTATAGGTATTGAAAATGCCTATCAAAAGTGGCATCTACACTTAACATGACCTGACGTATGAATACGTGAAAATATATCTAGTAGATTTTCTGGCTCTTAGTTACTTTAGAAAATTTAGGTATACTTTCTCGCTGTGAGCTAAGGTTTATATTTCTACACTTTATTTTAAACAAATAAAAACTTGCGAGAATGCATGGAAAAAATAAAAATACATTTATATTAATACCATAATAATTATGCTAGTTTACCTTTTCAATATTTCTTGACATGGTTTGCTATTTATATTTTATTAAATGTTATTAATTTTTGGTATTCAAACCTGACTTTATGAATTGACTTATTATATAAGCACTCTACTTACAAACTAAATATAATCTATATATATATATATATATTATATACAATACCACGCTCTTGATCATTATATCGTCACTTTGAGATAGGAGGCCCCAATTTCCATAATAAGAAAGGTTTTGGCATTACATGAAATCGAACTTAGAAACTTGATTTAATGGGCAGATGCACTAATGACTGTTAAAAGAAAATGAGGGTAATACGTATTACTAGGCCGAAGTATTTGAAATTAAAATATTGTAATAATAGTGCGTTCTGTTTGNCTTACAAACTAAATATAATCTATATATATATATATATATATTATATACAATACCACGCTCTTGATCATTATATCGTCACTTTGAGATAGGAGGCCCCAATTTCCATAATAAGAAAGGTTTTGGCATTACATGAAATCGAACTTAGAAACTTGATTTAATGGGCAGATGCACTAATGACTGTTAAAAGAAAATGAGGGTAATACGTATTACTAGGCCGAAGTATTTGAAATTAAAATATTGTAATAATAGTGCGTTCTGTTTGTCTTTTGATAGTTCAGATTTGGAGAGCAGCATGGAATTTCCCGTGGATTATTTCTAGAACCCATAGAACCCATAGAACTCACTTCACCCACTGGAAGAGAGAGGGTGGGGGGTGAAAGTAATTGGAAAGTCGTTCTTTGACTCTACTTTCAAAAATGGCAGGTTCTATTAAAATAAGTTTTAACAAATAATGTTTATAATATAACTATATAAAAGGTTATAATTCTTTAGATACGGTGAACCACTAGACCAGAAAATGGAATTTTAACACATTCAAAATATTAAAAAACAAACAAACTATGAATTACCTTTGTTTCCACCTTCAAGCCACTAATGGAAGTTCTGGCGTAAATGGTGAAGGGGAACAAAGATAATAACTTCATGTACGTACACTGCTCTTTTAATACTTACTGTTGAAAATTGGTAAAATTGTAATAAATTATCAAAGAATTGTTCGTGATAATGTCTTCTGGAGACTAATTATCATTATTAATGAAAAAGGCCTATTAAATATTAAAAAAGAGACCAAATTTTACTCATAATATATTTATTTCTTACATTAAGCAATAAATCTCTTTTTAAAGCAAGTAATTTGTAAAATATATTGTATTTATTGTGTGTACTGTTCGTCACAAGCACACAGTGATTTGTAGGGTACACCATACCTTTCACACTTTTATTTATTTCCACACATTAATTTGCACTGGCAGCATATCAGTTCATAACAGTATTTGGAAGCTTCCGGAATGGTTATCCATAGTGGTTCGTGTCCACAAGAGGGAATATTTTTCCATCCAAAATATGTAATTTGCGGAATTTTCTTTTGAAGTTCAAAGCATTGCTTCCAAATCGTTTTTTGCAGCATCGTACGCTTGGCAGGAAACCTTAAGTCATCTTGAGATGTGGGGTATGTTCGCTTGGTCGTGTCTTTTTTTTTGTGTGTGTGTGTGTAAACAGTATCCTGTGGCTTTTATTCACTCTTTTTGTTGTGATTGTGGTGTCTTAGCCATTAATTGTAAGCCATTCGATCAGGTTAAAACCTCTGTCCTCTATTTCCACTATATTTGTCAAGTGGTTGAAGACTGGAATGATTTCAGACACTTTCTTCCAATCACTCCACGCCCTGGTTTTACCCATCCCATACATGGCGTCACATGCAGTGAATGCGTGGAAAAATGGTAAAACTTATTAGATGTCAACTGAAATGTTTTCTAAGAATGAAATCAGTGAAAAAAACATTCTTGAGACTGCCATTTCCAAATTAAAACTAGAGATCTGGCAATCTCAGTGAATGTAATTCCAAAAAGGTAGCTGCTGCCATAACTACCCCGTCAGAGTATAATGTAACACTTGAAACGTTCTTGAGACCATATTCAACACAGGTTTTCCCATGTAAAACTAGTCTTCTATAAATCTATTCATAATTGCATGGTGCAATGCCTTTTCTGTTGAATGTTCCACTACTAGAGGAGCCGAATTGATCTTCGTCAGTGAATACAAATAATTTTCTACCTGCTTCTGAAATTGATATATTTCTTGCAAGAAGATGAAAGAGTTTATTTCTTACTGTCACTAACAAAAATAAATTTGCTGTACATTTTTGAGAAAAGTTATACTTGGCTTGACAAGCATTCTTGGTCCAGAACAGATTTTTGTTTGGGCATTAGATTTAAGACTCTTCTCCAGATATCGATAAAAACGATGAAGACGATGTTTCACTACTGGAAATAAAACATTATCTGTGAAGTCATAGAAATGTATAGATGAACAAGAATGTAACAAGTGTACAAAGACTGTGGCATTTACAACACAAGCTGTATAGTGACTCAAGGAATCATACTTACTTTCATTTATACCGGATGCTATGGAGTTCCTCTTAACTCACTGGCTACATACAGTTTAAAAAACACGTTTGCATCTTTTCGTAAGACCTTTGGTTCTAAATATTGTTTTGACTTGGCTGTCGTTCTCAGAAAATTTATGTCTGATTTTAGACTAACGAACTTTCTTTCCATGAATTCAGCGGGAACTACAAGCTGACAACTTTGTAGCTCATTCAGTGTTTTAACAAAATCTGGTATGAGCGATCTTGTGCAATTTGTATGGTCTAGCACAAATATACATCGACACAGTTTGGTGAGTACGCTTTTACAGTTCTTGAAGTTAGCTTCACTTATACTTTGAACAAATACAAGCAGGAAAATTTAAGTTCCAGCATTCTTGACCAGTAAAGAAATTGAACAAATTCATTTTCACGTTTTTACACCATACATCAAAGCTATAATTTTCTGTTTCCTCTGAAAGAAAGTAATTAGGTTTTGTATACTTTGATCTTCAGGATGAACAATAAAACCGCTGTTACTTGGTGAGCACAACGTGTCAATTGTTAGTAACTTAAAGGCGGGAAAAAGTTGGTGAGTAGTTTTTTTTGCCTAATTTGAATATATTAAAAATCGATTATTTGGTCTAATGGCACAGCATATCAAAATAATGATAAGCTTTACTATGGATAATTCTACAATGAACATTATTTGTTTAAAACATTTTTTATTAAACGTGCCGTTTTCAAAATAAAGCCAAAATAACGTTTTCTGTCTTGTCTTAGCCACCTTCTATCTCCCATAGGAAGGGGATGATGTAAGATTTGTGTATGGATAGTTTTTAAACAAGGTTATGGTAAATATAATCTGTGCAAAGTGTCATGTTGGTATGCAAATGTAAACTATCCTTGTTAAGTCCAAGACTAACAGAAAACCCTATAATTAAACAAAGAATTACCGAGAATATTGATTCATAAGAAAATATTTTATCAGGGTAATATAGTTTTACTATATCAAAATTTGGGATGATAAATTTCAAATTCACTTTATAATCACTGTAATATTATTCTGATGTGTATTGCAGGTTTAAAAAATAATTTGAAAATATATTTAAAAAAAAATTAAATCTAAATATTAACCTAATCTTTTAAAGCGATTTTAGAGCTAATTTTAAATTTAACCACTCTTTTTACCTATTGAGACTTCTTTTGTGATCTCTTAGTTAAAAACTTTTGTTCTAAAATAAACATGGGTCATTCACATTTTAATTCTTTTAATTTCGATTTTATTGAAGTTTATTGATATTTTTCTAACAAATTATTTACATTTTTTTAATAAACGGTATCATCATTTTTACTTTCTCACTATCTTACAGGTAGAGAAAGTATAGTGATCGTAAAAAAATTGAACTCGAGATTTTGATGAATCTTAACGTCTCACGAGCCCCCGAATATAAAAAAGTGGTTTTGGAATTTCCGTCTGTCTGTCTATCTGCCTGTCTGTACCTCCAACTTGAGCTTAAACTATTTTACCGATTTGGCTAAGACAAGGCTATGGTTTTCATAGGTTTGCCCCGAGGTGTTTTTGGAATTGGATATCTAACCCTAAAATTAAGGATAGTTTACTGAAGGGCAAAAAGAGAAAAAGTCGATTTTCTCAAAATCGGCTCTAACGATTTTGATTAATTTCAGTTCCAAACATTTATAAATATTTCAAACAAAATGGCTACTCTCAATATTTCGGCAAAATGACTTTAAGGGTTCCGGTCTGATGCGTAGATTCTTATTTTTTATCATATCTCCGAAACTAGTTGAGATATGAAATTACTTATCTACAAATATGTAGATCTATTTATAATACAAATATTTTATTCGAAACATATTTTTATAAAACCAATAACTTTCAAGATATACGCAAATATACATAAATGTTTTAACTTTTCGAACACTAAAGGTAAAGTATTGCGACCGTTAAAAAAATAATCTAACCTGAAATGTTGATGGATGTTTACATCTCATGACCCCCTCGAACTCTAAAAAGTGGTCTTTGCAATACCGTCTGTCTGTGTGTCTGTTTAAACTTAAAATTAAGAGTAGTTTAATAAAGGGCGAAAAGAGAAAAAATCGATTTTCTCAAAATCGGCCCTAACGATTTTGATTAAAATTCGTATCTAGGCGTTGATTAAGATTATAAATAAACTGGCTATTTTCATTTTCCCAAGAAAATTAATTTTAGGTTGCTTTACAGAAGCGGAAATTTCCGTATATCCGCAACTATTTGAGATACTAAATAACTTATCATTGCAAAATTGTAGTACAATTAGAAATTAAAAACTTTTATGTGAAATATATTTTTATAAAACCAACAGTTTCTGAGATATTGGCCAATATATTAATACAATTTTGTGATATTTAGTTGTAAAGAGATACTACTAAAATTTTAACGCAATAATTCTCCAATGCCATAGAGTAATTAGATATAAGTCTCTCAAAAATGTATGTTATTTTTCCTAAAACCTCTCAGGAGAAATGTTTGTACAACAATGATCTATCTCCTTCACTTTAGACTCAATAGTCAATATTTACATTTTTTATTGGTCAAAATTTATATATGAGGAATTTACTAGCAATGCGATGACCTGAAGATGTACAACAGCTAATAAAATATCGAAAATTCTAAACAAAAGTCTAAATTTTAAAATGAAGTGTTGGCCCTTGTGGATCCAATATTGATCCTTTTCATTGGTCCAGACTTACAAATGAGGACATTAATTCTTTAAAAATAAAATTATAAAATTTAAAACCGGGACTCAACAAATGTTTTACATGAGTATAGTGCAATTTATGTTTAGGTTTGCTGTGTATATTAATTCGTTTCACATATATTACGAGTTTTGAATAAATATCTCCATTTTTAAACAATAGAGCGAGAAAGTCCGTGCAGAGTTCCGTACCATTTATTTTATAAGGCAATTAAAATTTTAACGAAATTTCTCAAGAATATATAGAAAAAATTCTCATAAATTAAGAGTTAATCAAAAATTAAATTTAAAAAAACCATTCAAAACTTGCTTGAAGACCGCTAAAGAATTAACACATAGCAACAGCCTATCAAACTTTATCGAATCAATTTTTTGTTTCACCATCATAGCATTCATTCCATGATAAAAATTCAAACATATTTTAATGTTCTATTAAATCAAAACCTTACATATTAAATGCTATATTTGCAAAACTAAAATAAATATTGTGATGCATGTGCATATAGTAAAAGTTTAGTAATATTTTGTCCAAAAAATGCTCACCTAGTCTAAATAAATATTTCACGATTTGTAAAGCCCACAAAAGCTTTAAATCTTTGTGGTGACATTTTGAAAATAGCCCCTGCCCCTCTACCCTTTTACTGCATAGCCCTTGTTTTATGTTGCGAGGTAGCAAGGTAACACATATATATATTATTTCCGGTTCGAGCACTGGAAAGTGTGAAAGATTAACGAGGGTCAAACACAAATTACCCCCCACCCCCTTAAATTTCCCCCTAGAGGAACAATGACATAAAGTTTGTATTCAAAATAAAACTGTGTTGTTCAAACAATGCTCATGCATCAGATTTTGGCAACCATATTTTCACTTGATTTTGTTTTTGTTATTGTTTTGGCAGTGATAAATACATTTTTTTTTGTGGTTATTCTTCCTATGATTCATTTTTTGCTTATGTAAACTAGAGAATTTGTTATTTATCTCACTAAAAATTTTTAAAAGCTTATAATAAAAAATTTCTACACATTAAAATGTTTTAGATTAATTTGATTTTATATTTTTGTTTAGTTTAAAAATGGATACCTTAATGAGAGTATGTTTTAGTTGTGTCAGTTCATACTTTAGTTATAATGATTTATGGGTGAAATTTACTTATATGTAATTTCACAATAATTGTGGGGTTTAACCACTCGTATTTTTGTGCGTGGCTCTTAAAATATGAGTAAGTAAAGGTCAAAATTGTCAAAAATAATATTTAAAATATATAACTCTTACTAAGCAAAACATATATTTATTTATTTTAAATTATACTCTCATACAAGGGCTATAATCGTCTTAATTCAAAGGGTACGGATTAAAAGGTTCGTTTCGAAGAAGTCACTTGAAATGAAATGAAGGAAGATGTCAAAACAAAATTTAAAATCACTTCCAAGCCTATCCGTCCGAAATTTGAAACCAAATCGTTTCATAGATGGTGAACACACTCAATTCAAATTTAAGTCCTTAATTCGCTCAGCCACAGCTGAAGGTGTATAAATAAAATCTCAGCTTATAAACACATTTTTGATATTATTTATGATAAATTTGTCACAACTAAAACAAAAACACGGGGAGAGTTTACTTCCAATTTAAACGTGTTTTAAAAACTAGAGAAAAAACGGACCTTAGGTAAGCTTGACTCGGGGAGTAAGAATTCAAATCCCACTAAGATGCACTGGAAGTGCTTTTTTTAATCCTACAATGTAGTTTTCCATCCTATAATCAGATATGTTATGGTACATTTACTTAAATTTCACTCTACTCGTCCAATTTACCAAGTTTTAAATATTCAGTAGGCAGATCAAGGTTCGAATCCTGGCTGGGTGTACCGGGAGCGAAAAGGGCAGGGGACATTACCATATATTTACCAAGCCTATGTGGGTGCACGTCCTCTAAAACTACCTTCCCTTCTTAGATTACGCCATTAATTTTTATACTCTTTATTTTTCAGCAGAGCGTTTTACTACCTGCTCAGGTTATACACATATGTACTATTTATGCTAATAATTTAGGGTTTAGGAAGGTAGAATTTAGAGGAACTGTACCCGCATTTATGTGGAGGGAGAGTGAAAAACCGTTAAAAAAACTGCCTCAGCCCACTCGACTGGGATTCGAACCCCGACCTCCCGGTCAGTGGCAGTGTCAGTTCAAACTAATATGATAGTGACACCTTAAAACCGGCGACCACCAAAGCAAGTGATTAGGCCATCAATAAATATTGCGTTAAACGTATTAATTAAAAACAACTAATGATTACCAGGACATTTGTACCAAGGCGCACTAAAAATCACTTAGATAAAACCAATCTCAGAAATCCCCGTGGTAGAACCAATTTAACAATTTGCTTTTTAAAATGTTACTACCATTAGGGAAGTTATTCAACTAATCCTAACTCATATCGATATATAAACTATTAAAATTAATTGCCTTTGTGCCCTTGTGTTTCGAAAGTCTATCTAGCTTTCACAGTTTCCATCAAAATTGATGAAACGGAGATCAAAAGTTTCGTTATTAACCTTAACCACACTTTTAATTGGATTGAGTGAGAAAACAAAAATTAAAAAAAATAAAAGCTCGTACATAACTAAACTTTATCTTTCCTCATCACAGATACTGAAATCGAACTATAAAACTAATTAGTTTACAAGCCTCAATTTAATTTTCATACATCGATATGTTCTCTACTTCAATCTAACCATCTACCAATTTGATTTAAAACCACATTATTATTACTATATTCCTCTGCTTCTGGGGCATATGCTTTTTAATTTCGATTTTTTTTAGCACCACATCTTACTACCCCTTTCGGCTATATTCATATTTGCTAATTATGTTAATGTGCTAGGGATGATGGAGATTTAATTTAGAGAAAATTCACCTGAATTTTTCACGTCTAGAGAGAGGGAAATAATTTAGGAATGTACCATCTTCTGTACACCTGACTCGAGTTGAACCCCTGACCTTCCCTGTTACTGGCACGCAAGACTAGGTGTGTTTGACATTAATTTTAGTCTGCGTTCCCACAGGTACGTGTAATTTTTATTAATTATTATAGAGGTATTATTAACTCAGAACTAGCAAAAACCCACACCGAAGACTGAGTGGTCTAAGGTGTTGGACTCGCCTTGAATTTGGTCACCACTGATGAAGAGGTCGGGGCTTAAATTCTAGCGGGGTTCACTTGGAGGTGGTTTTACACATGTCATATTCATTGTCGGTTTCCAATACTCTCTCCACTCAAATACGGGCGTATTTTCTCTGAAGCTATCTTCCTTATCCCTCCCTATTAGATTACGCCAAAGATAACTATTGTGTATTACATATTATAAAACAAGACGAGGGATACGAATCTAAATTGCACTGACATTCGCATGCAGGAAGTATGGTAAATAACACACTGTGCCAATAAATCACCCTCAGTGAACCCAGGAAGGAATTCTATCCCCGGAAACATTAGCGAGAGTCAGGCGTGTTAACCTCTCATCTAAATCCTGCCGGATGTTTTTAATTAAAACATTGTGTACAGCCTGATTTACATATACCCGGGGCACTAGGTAGGAAGAGGGGGGAAGTGTGGGCTGTAACCCGGGGGGGGGGG
>CABFWB010000652.1:196254-220058 GCA_902151455.1 Timema bartmani | reverse complement strand
GAGGGGGGGGATATGGGGACATAAACTGCAACTCGCTACTTAGTCAACCCAGAATCTTGGCCCCGTTCCAAGTTTTCAAATTGAGCGAACCAAACTTAGCTCCTCAACTTATGGGAGCAACGAAGAAGTCTGCGAGCGTTTACTTCGCCCTTCCATGTTTACAAACACTCTCTTTTTTACTTTAGAAAAAATAATAAGAGAGCCACATAATAGAAAGTAAAAATACTCACGCTGCGTTATTTCTTACGGGGATAGTAGTGCTGGCGGCTCAAAACCACTAAAAGAATCTTCATATAACTTAAGGTTTTCTGTTGTGACCTTAACAACAAATGAGTGCATTTGAGGAAGATTAGAACCGATCCCCCAATGCACCTTCATATTAATCCAAGAAACGTGGAAATTTACATATAATGTCGTTGGTGAAAAGCTAATATTATATTTTCATGTACATTTTTTAAATTTATTCAACTCTGAGATTAAGGTATGACAGCTCTGTTAGTATCATTCAAAATCATTTTGTCGTAGGCCAAATTTTGAAATAAATTACTTGCTAAACATTGCGAGACAGCTGAACGCACGTTCCAACCCTTGATTAGGTTCGAGAGCGTTGACTGGTCAGCAACCAGATTTTTAAAATAAACCTGTTCGGATTTTGATCTGGACTGATTCCTCACTTGGAACAAAACTCTTTTAGTTGTAGCATGTCACTTAAATCAAAATGACATCTACAAACTGTAATCCGCACAAAATGCTAAACTACAATAAAGGAATCAGTAGAAGAGAATTAAAACTGATGTATTCAGCAATAATATCATTTGGATTCTTTTATTGTAGTTTGGAATTTTGTGCGGATTACAGTTTGTAGATGTCATTTTGATTTAGGTGACATGCTACAGAGGCACTAGAAATTCGAAACTTGCTGGTATATGGTTCACAATTTTTGAATATATCTCTAGATTATTTATTATTAATGAAAATGTTACTACGTATACGCGCGTTTAGCCATCTACAGCCAAAATGTTTACCCTGTTAGTACGGGGTCTACAACTTTAGGCTCGCAATAGACTGGTATGCTGTTAAATAAAAGGTTGGGGTTCGAATCTCAGCCGATAGAAGTGTAGATAATTTTACTCCTGTCTCTTTCCCATACCAACTATACGCTAGTGTTAGTGAACTGCTTTTAAATACCTTCTTACTACTTATTTAATAAATTAAGCAGTTTAGAACCTGTTGCATTAGCCGTATCGTCTAATGTCAAGGATTAGAAAACTACGGCCCACCGGTGTGTTCAATCCGATCAAGGAATGAATAATTTAAATGTGTGGCGTTGTGAAGCAGGTTATTTTAAATACAACAAAGCATTACAAACTTGGTAAATCATGAAAAATTATACATGGCAGTGTTTGGCATCCTTATATTCATTCTAACATTTGTTACCAACCAGGAAACTTATGAAAAGTGATCTTATAATTTATAATCCTACTTACTGATGAGCATCTGTCTTCCCTCTTGAAATTCACCACCCCACAGTTTGACCCAGATTATTAAAAAACTTCTGGGAGCTCATTCACAATTTCACTCATATACACCCGATTATTTAAATCTTCTGAATGAACATAAAAACATACTAAGCCACTATGTATTTACTACTTATGATTGTTATACATTCTCAATGTATTTAAACTTATTCATGTCAGTATTATCATGTGTATTTATCAGTTTTTTTAAATTTAATTTGAAAAAAAATTAATCAATACAAATTTTTGGCCCACCAAACTTTTTTAATTTGGCCCTCCTGTAAGTAAGCTTACAAATCTCTGCTCTAAGGCGTCACTCTGGAATATACCGGGCTGTCGATGACATAGAGATTGGGGTTTGAATTCCAGTCGGGTGTATTGATGGGTTATTTCTTAAATGGCTTTCCACGCCAATGCGGATACCCTTCCTCTAAATTTAACTATCCTCATCCATAATACATTACCGTAATTAGTATGACTACATAAGCGTATAACTTGAACTGGTGATTGTACGTGATACTAAAATAAGCTGTTAAATAACCCGTGTGTTTAAACAAAAACCAATGGGTTGAAATTCAAATCAAACCTATAAGTCAAATATAAATAATAATGATGTATAATTTAGATTTAATTTAGCTGCATTTGTGTGAAATGAGATTGGTAAGTTATTGAGTGAAATACCCCCTCAGTACATCTGATCAGGATTCGAACACTGACCTCCCCATCATCGGATGTCTAGTCTATTGCGAGAGCGACCGTGTGGATATTACATACCACACACACTCTTTGATACCCCTGTTGCAGATAAAGGCTACGAGGCCTTTGGATGGACAATTTCAAGCGTGTTTTGCTGATTCTGTGAATGGCAGGAAACGTAAAAAAAAGCATTCGTAATAATTATCTACGGTTTTGTGCCTTCCCCCCACCACCCCGCCCACCTCCTCTTCTGTCCGCAACATCACATATTAAACTCTACCCTCAAATAAGTTGCAACTGTTTTGTTAACAGAAAAAATAGGCTTGCCCACATTAAACAAACACATTAATTGTGGTCGTTTAACATTAAAATAATTAAAATGCGTTTGTTTTATTAGTATTTATAAAACCAGAAGTTATTCACGACTAAATGTTTTTCTCTTCACCACGTCTTACTTAAGTACTATAGATCTACAATTTTTTTTTGCTTTGTATCACGGCGTCTTTTTACCCAAACTGCTTGTAAGCTTATATAATAATGTGTTATGGACGAGGAATGTTAAATAAGAATTAGTGCACCCATATCTGCGTTGAGAGAGAGTGGAAAACAATTTGGGGGAAACTAATTTAACTACATTTGACCGGGATTATAACCCCGATCTCCCCATCATCGACAGTCTAGTATATTGCGGTAGTAACGCGTAACGCCTTAAGCCAGGTATGTCAAATTCTCGATCCTATCCATGATTTTGTGCAACCCATGGACATTTTGATGAAACATCAAACAATGCTACTCTATTCTACTTTTTTAAACGTCGAGGAAATACAACGTTTTGAAAAGTGATATTTGGGGATTTTACATAATTTGGGGAATTTTAGCATATGAGGTTGGTATATTAAATATGTACTTAATTTTCGACAGGAGTCAATCTTAAAAAATTCTGGAATTAGCCCACAATATCTTGTATGCAATGTTTGGCAGCAAATACGTTGTTTTTCCACATGAAATATCGGATTACGGACACACATTTCTCAACAATTATTGCTAACTTTTAACATACAGTACGGTAACGTACGGTGCATTAGTAGTCTTGGGATAAAGTGCTCTCCTCAGGATTCGATGAGTGTGAGTTCAAACCCAGCTGGGGTCAACGGACTTTTCTGAGCGATAATAATCCGTAACACGACTTTCTTCAGAGGGTAAGTAAAGCCATCGGTTGTATGTCGATTGTGGCTTCTGAAAACCTTTCCCGGCAAAATTGGTAAGCTCTTTCGTTCTAGTTCTAGAAATTCTTGTGTGCTGATATAATCAGATAGTTCAGAAAGTGCACGTTAAATACCTCAAATAAATAATATAGTGTGTGCTGTCAAATAATGCATATCTACGGCGCGCCAATTCAACGTTTTTATTATTACTATTATTATTATTACTACGATTATTCTAAAAACTACTTTACAAAATATTTAAAACAGTACTTTAACACCAGTGCTGCAAATAAAAGTTTTCAAATTGTTGGTAAAAAATAATGTTAGTCTTATTGATGTATATAAGGTCTACTTTTTAAAAATAATAATAATACACTAAGTTGAAATTATTTTCACTTAAGATAATGACGGTAAGTCTCTTAATGTGCCCCCTTCAGTATTTTTTATTTTTCAGTCTGGCGCTTGTAATAGAACCAGTTAGACACGTCCGCCAAAGACCATCTGACCACCGAAACAGTTCTAGTTATATTAACGGCTTAATAACTTTTTTCCCAACACGTCTTACTACCCACCCGGGCTAAGCACATGATAATTACGCTAATGGTGCAGATAATGAGGAGGGTAGAATTAAAGGAAATGTACGCGGATTCGCGTGGAAGAATAATAGGGAACTATTAAGAGAAAGAAACTCAGTTTTTTTTAGCACCACGTCTTACTATCCGTTCAGGTTATACGCTTATGTACTAATTACGCAAGTGGCTTTAGGGATTAGGAAGGTTATATTTTAAAGGGAATGTACCCGCATTTTCATGAAGTGTTTTATTAAACTACTTTCAGTACACCCGAACGAGATTTGAACCTTGATCTCCCCGTCATCGGTAGTCTAGTTTACTGTGAGAATAGCGCTTTAGACCATGCGACCACCGAAGCGGGTAAAAAACTCGGATGCCTTGCTAGGATTCTAGCCCCGACCTACCCATAATAAGCAATCAACTATTTTGTGAGACTTACTCCTTTGCCCACATGACCATCTGTGCGGCTAATACTGGTATTAAAACGCAATATTAATAATATTGTTAGCTATTGGATCAAATGCATTCACGAACAATTAATTGAGTTTGTAAATCCCGTGATTGTTTTAAAGCCGGATTATTGTTCTAGCTAGTGATTGAAATAAGGCGTTGAAATAAAACAATGCCTCGCAAAATATATCAAAAACAAAATTGGTTTAGAGCTCACCGGGAAGTTTTAATTATTATTGTTTTACATTCAATTTGGAAAAGTTTATCAGTGATATTGCGTTTCCCGTTATTCTCCCTCCACCCTCAAGTAGGAGGCAGGGAAAGAAAATAATGGAACACTTTTAAGAGGTGGAAATAGAAGACTGATGATTGCTAAGTGGAGCTCTTTTGTTTTCCTTTTGATTTAATTTTTCTAAGACTCACGGTAGTAATTGATTTCATGAATAACACATTTAAATAACCATTGTTTGCTATAAAATGTTTGATTGTATCCTAACCCTTAACTTGATATATAAACTATTTTTTATAATAATTCATGTTTTGAAGTAAAGGTATTATTACCCTTGAAATAGTTTAATTAGTAACAATGGTGTGTCTCAGACACAAATAGGTGGATGGCTTAGTCAAGGGGTACATTGTGTGTCACGTGGCAGTTAATTAACAGAAAGATTATTGAACAAACAAATATCAAACAATAACTTTTATCTGTGAGCTCAGATCGTTTTGAGTTCACTTTCTCTTTTCTCACTCGCAGAAAATGTCAAGATGAATGCATTATAAATAACGTTCAATATTTTCAGTCGAATATGAATATACGTTTCTGTGAAGGTAGTATTTTGAAGTATTAAAATATAACATTGATGATCAAGTACAGTAGCCCCGTGGCTTCTTTGGTACTGACTGACAGCTCACAGCTGACAGCTGACGGCTTTGAAACGCTACCAGACCAAATTATGTATCCCTACGCCGAACCATATGATCTGCAAAAAACATGTGTTTAGCAGCTGTCACTTCTGACAGTCAAAATTTAGGTATATATCTAAATGTTGACTGTCAGAAGTCAGCTGTGAACTGTCAGTTAGCACCAAAGAAGCCATGGGGCTACTGTAGGTTGTCAAAACTGCTAGACATGCACCGTAGGCCAAATGGTCTAAGACGTCACGCTCTCAATATACTGGATTGACAGTGATATGACAGATAAGTTCAGGTTTGATTCTAGGTTAGATTAACTGGGGATGGCTTTCCCCATGTGATTTTTATATTAGAGAAAGTAAAAAAAAAACAAAAACACATCAAATATAAAGAAACTGAGCGAGCATCTTTGTATGATAGAGATAAATAAACGCCGGAATGTGGAGTGTGACTGTTAGAGAGGAAAGCCACAAACTCTCCGTCATTTATGAACTATTAATTTGTCACGACCCGCATTAGCGGGCACACTCAGTAAAGCTCGATTCACACGTTCGCCGAAAATAGAGAGCAGAATCTGCTCGAGTGGCGCAACAATTCACACGATGTATGTTGACCCAGGATGCAATGCAACGCTAACTTAAAACCTCTACATATTTTAATTTCTAGGGGATGAACATATCTTTCAAATCATTATCCCAATGGATGCTGTGTCGTGGCACAATTCAATACATCGATAAACACGCTTTTACATTAACGAGTTATTTCAGATCTTCTCACAAAGGCAACGAATCTGTCTGCCCGCTTCTGGCTGTACAGTGCATGCGTTGTTAAATGCACATGTGCACTGATTAGAGATGGTTAGTTCTGAGTTTTGATTGGTTCTCCTGTGCCAAACATCTCAGGCAGAGCGGACAAAGTAGATACAAGTTGAACTTTAGCGAAACAGCTCACGCCGATAAGGTGGAAATCTTGTGATTGTCTTAGATCTCGTCACGTGACTTCATTTCTGTTCTTCACTTTTTTCGGTGAACGTGTGAACACACAGTTAGGCGTCAATTTCATCTGGTCTGCCATTGACTGGGAGGTTGGCTTTCAAATACAGGCCGGGTGAACTGAGAATGTTTTTCCCAACAATTTATAACGATCTCTCTAAGAAAATGTAGATTCATTCCCTATACATTCTACCAACATCATCCCTAGCCCGTTAGTGTAATATGCGGACAGCCTGCAAGAGTAATAAAAAAGAGCTGCTCATAAAAAACACATTGTCATATCTCTTCAACGAACCGTCTTAAAGTTAAGCTGACTTGTTCATACGCTCACAAATCCTGGACAGAAAAAATTATATTTAAAAAAAAGTATAGTTTCAACATGTTTTAGTCTCGTTAGTTTAATTTATAATCATGGAATTGACTGAACGACACTGACTTGACCTCGAAGCATGTTTTGATTGCACGATAAATAGTTAAATAAACTTAATTCTATATTATATTGATTTTATTCAAATAACATTTGTTAGTGGCTAGTATTAAGATTTTGTTGAATTAATATTTTATCTATAGGTAAGCACGTAACCAATTTAATTTCGTGCGCTATGTTAGAAACAACAGCTGCAAGATATCACTTCCAACGCCTCTCCCGCTAGTTTGTAAATATCGTATTTAGCGTGTTTAGGCTAAATAATTCGTAGCCCAGTAGTGGAAATATTGGGCAGTTGGCTACTAATGTGCCGTAGCCCAGGGGATGCCAAATTGTACCAACTATAGGCCTACATCCTTTCCATGTAGGCTCTTACCATATCCCGATGAGAAGGAACTAGTTGAAACACTTAAACCCAACTTAAGCCTAATTAGCCAAACTCTGGTGATCATTGGGGTGACGCCCCTTTCGAGATAAATACCTACGGTAGCAGCTGGGAATCTAACCCGGGACTCCTAGACTCGTAGCCAGGTGCACTAACCACCCCACCACGGGGCTGGTTAGTTTGTCTAATTAAAAATAGGTAGTGTGAGGGTTTAAACTTAATGAAAATTTAATTAAAATAGGCTCCTGCATTTCGAACATTGTTGATAAATGCAGCTCAATTTTCAATTTCAATTATAGAATTTTTTTAAATTGCATTTTGAAAATGGAATGATTTTTAAAATACGTTAAGTTTTCCGGGACGTTTATTAACACAAGAAAAGTACCAAAAAACTGGTACTGTCTTGAAAAATCTGGGACGGATCGTCACTCTAATTAGATATTCCCTCATACCCCCCTTTACAAATTTTGTATGTTTGGAAAAGCATATATTTAAAAACATATATAATAAGTTTATGTTTTCGTGCTTCATTTTTACCCACCCTCGTCCCCTAATAACAAAATTAATAATGTCTATACTAGTTAATATGTTAAGAGGCCATTAGACCTGGCAAAGAAGCAAACATATTGTGGTTAATACTCTCCATCCTTCTCCACTTCTCCTTACATTCCAAATAGAATGTCTAGTATTACAAGTTTATGATCCAATGGGTAAAACTGTCGAAAACCAACCAACCACAATCACTATTGTCTTAATGCACATATTTATCGCGCCCTTGCTAATTGGGGAGTAATTCAAGAGTCACTTGTTTTTTTAGCATCGCTTCTTACTATCCGTTCGGGTTATACGCTTAAGCACTATTTACGCTAATGGATTAGGAATAGGGAAAGTTGAATTTAAAGGAAGTGAACCCGCATTTTCGTGAAGGGAGAGTGGAAAACCATTTAGGAAAGACCACACCCAGTTCACCCGACCGTGATTCGAGCCTTGATCTCCCAATCCTTGGAAGTTTAGCTCAACATGAAACTAGCGTGTTAGCTAACTACGCCACCAAGGCGGGTGAGTCGATTTTGAAACGAAAGGGAGGGGGGGAGTTGATTAAGGTACACTTTCTGAATTAACTGAGTACAACCCGCATCACCTGCGACGGTGGAACGTCGTCTAAATGTCATTATTATTTGGTCTGGATTTTCAGTGATGGGGAGGTCAAGGTTCATATCTCGGCTCGGGGTGCTGAGGGTGGTATTTTATTAAAGGATTTCCAACTCAAATTCTGATACTCTACTTGTAAATTATTCCTTATTCATACCTATAATTCATTCACGATAGGTCTTTACCTGGATGACAGTTCAAAAATCATATGTTTAGGTTTTAGGTTACCAACACTTGTAAAAGAACACTGTTTTGTTATGAATGTTAAGTTTTTTAATTACATGTTATATTTTACATTTAAAATAACTTAAACTTAAGTTTTCTCACATTATTTCATTACTTTTAACAATTTCTTTTTACCCAATTCGAAACAATATTTTAAACATATATTAAAAGTACCTATTCTTTGTTTTGGAATGTTATCTATGATGTGTAGTATAGTGCATGCATTAATACCTTTTAATAAAGGCATCGTATTTACTTGGTAAAGATAAAATATTTGTAATTTATTTTATATATGATTAACTATTTTATTATTAGTTTATTGTTTTTAGAAATATTTAACTGAATAAAATATAATCGTCTGCTGCGAGGATACACCATTTTAAACAACTTGTCCGCGTCATCATCAACCACATGGCTAATATTCGTTGGTCGCCATTTTAAAGCCATATTTGTTAGACCTTTTGTGAAAGTGCTCGGAATAATAATTATTTTAACTTGAATAGAAGGATAAATAAGCTTTGTGGACGACCTCAAATAAATATTAAGACTTTGTTTAATTTAAATATATTTCATAGAATTTATTACTGTGCGCGTTTATTATATTTTTAACTTTAAATTAAGTCTCTAGTTTGTTAGGTCCACGCCTTACTCTAACTTATAATAATTTATAACTAAGTTAAATTACCTTTTATTTTAATTATTGGGCTTCTGTATTAACGTAAAAAAACTTAATCCTAGATCATATTACTAATTATTTTAAGAATAACTTTGTGTATACAGATATTTTCTCTTTAGTTCGAATACATAGGCCTATTAGGCCTAATTTGGTTAATTTTAATCTTACTTTAATATAACTTTAAACTTACTTTAAAATAACTCTAATCTAACATTAATCTAACTTTAATCTAACATTAATCTAACTTTAATCTAACTTTAAACTTTATCTTTTATCAAACTTAAATATATGTTTAATCTAACTTTAATCTCACGAAATTTTATAAGGGGTTCTTTTTATTTGTGGATAGATTTGTGTGTGTTTTTTTGATAATGAGTTTCCAGGAGAAAAAAAGAAGAGAAGTTACAGATCACCAAGTCATTCAAAAATTTCAATTTCAAAATTCTTTGAGGCATAATATTGGCCTAAATTACTGTGGTTAACTATCACATTACTCTACATAACCATATGTTTTCATAAAAGCTGTCCCAAGTGACAGTGGCAGATATCAGCTGTTGGTGTAGTGATATTTTAGGGACTATTTTTTAGTTACTTTTTGAGCTGTCATCCAAGTAAACTTAGATCGTGAATGGCGTATACCCTACTGGCATAATGTAATTATATGCGTTTAGGCCTACAATCCGCATCGGTAGGCACTTGGACTAAACGACAAAATATTCAAATTGGGCTTGCTGGTTATATACAGTTTGAGATTCAAATCCAGATCAGATGTACAGTGGATTTTTTTAACCAAATAGCCGTCCGTTCGAATGCGGGTACATTTACTTCAAAATATATCACTATTATTTAATGCTAATAACCCGTATTGGATGTTAAGACGCCAGACAAAAATAAAGCGTTTCTGTTTAACGTAGGCCTACTAATAAAAAAATAAATCCCTAGTTAAATTAACGTGTTTGATAAAATCCCCCGCGGGTTGCATTTGACCCCTCCACCGTCGAATGAACAACTCTTCATTACACTGTCACTAACAGCCGGTCGGTAGGCGCGGTCTTGTCAGCTTCCATGGCGAGCCCTCGGGCATATTTATACACGTGTGCATACACACTGTGATTGCCATGTGATGCTAGAAACTATACAATCACAAACATTATAAGACTTAAATAAAATATTCAGCCAAACAAACAGATGTTCTACAACTGTCACTCTTTAACAGTTGGTATTAATATCGATTAGATTATAATAGTGTGTATTGATCCTGTGCGAAACACACTTTTTCAATTCGAAGCAAAGCCAGATCGAGTCTATAAAATTAGTATACCCGGATCCAAATCCAAGATCTAATATTTAGATAGGTACAAATATTATCCCTTCCATCCGTTACTGTTTCCAGCCGATGGCTTGGGTCTTTTTTTTATTCAAGCCATATATTTTCCACTACCGGCTTGGTAGGCCTGTCGTAGCTTCATATACCATATCATCTAACTTAAGACACGGACAGATACAACATCCAGTCCCCAGCCGCTAATTCATCACTGTGGAAGAGTAAACCCACATTTCACCAACTATACATTTTTTGGCCATACCGGCAATCGAATCTGATACCCTTAAATCTGCAGAAAGACACGTTATCGACTGAGCTTAAGGTGTCGGATAGGTACAAATATTATATTAAATGATAACAAATTATAAATTCGTGTTGAGTAGAAATATAAATACATGTAAAAATATAGCTTCACGTTTAAGCTATAATATTTATAGTCTAGACTCGGGAGTAAATCAATCTCCCAGTATACGAATAACAAGCAGTTCAGGCTGTATCTGTAGTATAGTTCCTGAGCGTAAACCAATCTAAAAGTAATATATTTTTGGATTGCGTAGTTTTTGATTAATTTTTAGGATTCCTTAGGAATTTTTGAGTCATTTTTAGGAATCTTTGAGTCATTATAAGGCATTCATGTTGAATAGGTAAAATTTTAAATACTATCAATTTATATCCTTAGTAAGAAAGTGTATATTCTTGTCAGATCCCATATCGACCTATTTTATAGGTCTAAATTAACAAATGAGGATTTTAATATAAATGTGTTGAAAATGTGCAGACATTATTAAATTTTTAACAATTTTTACTGGAAGACAAAAAGGTCACCTCCCTCATCCACCCTTCCATGTGCATTTCCGAGGCCGCTAGGTCCCATCTTAGGGTGGGGGAAGCCCCTTGATTCCTTACCTGAAAAAATGTCTCCCCCAAATCAATCCGGCCCCCCCTTCCCTTCACAGACTAATCTCTGAAACCACTGGGGGGAGGGTGTACTCCTTGAGACTTTATCCGAAAAAATGCCCCCCCCCGTCCTCAACCCCTACCTACCCTCCTCCCCCTAGACGCATCTACTGAAAAATCCCTCTATTCTTTTCCAGCCCTATTTCAATTTTTTTTTTCCAATTTTACTTTCTCTCGACACCTCGGATTGAAAGTATTGTTATCGTCAAAAAATTTGAACTCGATATTTTGATAAATGTCAACGTTGCTTGAGCTCCCGAGACTAAATAAATGGTACGGAACTCTGCCCTGACTTTCTAGATCCAATGTCTAAAAATGGAGATATTTACTCAAAACTCGTAATATAGGTGAAACGAAATAATATACACTAGTAAACCCGAGCACAAATTACTCTATACGTACGTAAAACTATTTTGACTCCCGGTTTTAAATTTTATAATTTTATTTTTAAAGAATTAAAGTTCTCAATTATATATTTGGACCAATAAAAAAGGCTGCTATTGGGTCAACAAGGGTCAACCCTTCATATTAAAATTTCGACTTCCAGCTAAGATTTTCGACATTTTATTAGGGGTTGCACATCTTCCAGTCATCGCATTGCTTTACATTCCTCATTTAAAATTTTTGACCAATGAAATAGGTATATATTGACTATTGAGTCTAAAATGATAGATATAGATCATTGCTGTACAAACACTTCCCCTAAGAGGTTAAAGGAAAAAAAAAACTTTTTTGAGAGTCCTACTTATTTACTTGCTCTATGGCATTAGATAATTAATGCCTTAAAACTTACGTAGTATATCTGTACACTTCAATCTAACAAAATAGTATTAATATATTTGCCAATATCTCAGAAAATATTGGGTTTATAAAAATATATTTTAAATAAAGGATTTTAAAAATAAATTGACTTACATAATATTTGCTATGATAAGTAATTTCATATCTCAAAGAGCTACAGATATATGATACAAATTTAGAATTTACCCATCTGTACGGAACCCTTAAAATCATTTTGACGAAAAATTGAGAGTAGCCATTTTGTTAATAATATTAATAAATGCTTATAAATGAAATTTAATCAAAATCGTTAGAGCCGATTTTGAGAAAACCGATTTATTCTTTTTTCATCCTTTAGTAAACTAATCTTAATTTTAAGTTTAGACAGACACACAGGCAGACGATATTGCAAAAACCACTTTTTAGGGCTCGGGGAGTCATGAAGCGTCGACATCCATCAACATCTTGGGTTAGATTTTTTTGACGGTCGCAATACTCTACCTTAAGGAAGTATTAGAAAAGTTTATATATGTATTTGCATATACATTGAAAGCTATTGGTCTTATAAAAATATTTTTCAAGTAAAAGATTGTTATTATAAATAGGCCTAAATATTTTCAACGATAAGTAATTTCATATTTCAAAGACTTATGGAGATATAATTAAAAATTAGAATTTACACATCAGTACGAAACCCTTAATGCCATTTTGATGAAAACATTGAGAGTAGCCATTTCGTTAGAGATATTAATCAAAGCTTTGACATGAAATTTTGATAAAATTGATTTTTTCTCTTTCTGCCCTTAAGGAACTACCCTTAATTTCAGGGTCCGATATCCAATTCCAAAAAGCCCATGGATCGACTCTATGAAACCTCTAGATACCAAGTTTAAGCCAAATAGTAAAGAATTTAGGCTCTAGCCCGATGTATAGACAGATAGACAGACAGACAGAAGACTGACAGACAGATGGAATTGCGAAAACCACTTTTTCAGATTCGGGGTATCATGAAACGTCGACATTCATCAAAATCTTTAGTTAGAGTTTTTTGACGATCACAATACTTTCTCTACCTGTGAGGTAGTGAGAAAGTAAAAACATTGTGCATTTAAGTATATATATAATTTACATTATTTTTCAATAAATCATACTTATCGTTACAATAATGGTTGAGCTGACAGTTTTTGAGCAGCAATCGCAACTCAGGGTTTAGACCTAGGTTAAATAAATATATTCCTCTTTGAAGAGAATTTCATAAAGAACCTTTTTTGTTTGAAACATTAAAAAAAAAAGCTATGATGTTTTTCATCGGCCATCTTGGCCAACATATTTTAATGATAAGGGATGAAATTTGGGGTACTGTGTGTCAAATAACTTACAATTGTGTGTGGAGTCACTGTGCAAACCATTTGCTTTCATCACAAAGTGCAGTCTTTTTTCGTGTAGCTCCTGGAACAATACTTATTTGATGTTTTGTGACCTAAATAAAAATGTTAATTGATTCAAATTTTTACAAACATAAATATTTCAGTCAGTTCCTTTAAAATGTACATTCTTATATGGGTTGAACGATACATTTGAAAACCTGAAGTCATTTTATTGACGCACGAATGTAAGAATACACTGAGTGGAAATAGAGCAGACTTGGAGAAACCACTTTGATGAGAAGTGCTATCAATGCTGACCACAAAAAACATGTTCTAAGCGTCTATTTGTAAGAAAATTAATGTGTAGGCCCCTACACTCCTGTCTGTAGACCTACTGATAAGCTCTAACCAGAAACAACAGCTGTTCGTTGGAAAACACTTCTATTCCAATCCGGTTTTTCTCTCGTCCAGGTGGAAAACAAACCACCCGTAAATTTCAGCCATTTGATTTTTTCGATATAAACTCCTTCTCATTATAAGCTTGTGTGGATTCTGTCACTTTATTACAAGGGTGCTATGTAAATTGGGTTCTTCCTTAACTTTCTCCCTAAGATAAATAATAATGGATATAATAAATAAAAAAGTGTAATGTAATAATGAAAGCAATTTAGTTACATTTCAAACATTTATTTCAACTTAAGCACATCTTACTCCCCGAGTATTGAGTTAAAACCTTCAAAATATAATAATTTCAATAACGTAGTGCAGAAACGATACTTTGTCTTTTCACAATTGACTTTAACTTTACTACATGACTTTTTAACGATATAAAGTAAATGGATCTGTTTTCAACGAGAAAATTGCACAGGTAAAAATGTCTACCTCTTTGACAAACTAAAACAAATATAGTTCTCTACCTCAGCCATTTTTCTGCTAAGAAATTTCCTTTTCCCCATTTAATTTTTTTTTTTTGTGGACGAATGACGACGACGAATGTCCACGTTTCACGCCTTTCAACACTACCAAAAATGTGTAAATGTTGGATTTAGATGCATGTACAGTACGTTACAATTCAGTTCTGAGTGAAACGATTCATAAGAATGTGTTTAAGCTTACGTTTCACTCTGCACCTTTCAACACTACCAAAAATGTGTAAATGTTGGATTTAGATGCATATACAGTACGTTACAATTCAGTTCTGAGTGAAACGATTCATAAGAATATTTTGTGCTGTTTGTGGACGATGATAATTGAGGCCAAATGTCTGGTGGGAGTATCACATCCGCATGTTTGGGAAAGTAGGCCAAATATATTTCTGAGTATTTCACACCTATGAACTTACTACAAGCGTTATATCTACGGAGTTATGCTTTGATAAAATTGAAATGTTTATACAAATAAATTTAATATGAGATAGAATTTTACACCACCTTTGCTAATGATGGGACGGAATTTACACAGGAGCTTGGGGGCATCAAATATACGGGATGGAATTGAAGTCAACCTGTGGTAGACTGTTCTGACCACTCATCTACACAGGCGGGCATCTTATGTGTATATTCTAAATAGAGGTCTACTAAATGTCTATCAAGTGTATTTAATGTTCCATTCATATTACTGAGGGTGAAATAATTCAAAATATTGTTTACCTAATTGTTTCTAGCAATCTTCTTGTTTGGCAAGGTAATACATTAAACTCGTAGTTATAACACCCATAAATGTTAGTGAGACAAAGAGGGAACTATCCTGAACGAGATAGATAGAGAGTAATTTGATGTCTGTATTTTGGTTGTTGGCGTTATGTACAGCAATTGGTTGGCAGCTCTTTATTGGTTGATTCAATCTTAAACGGTAACTATGTGGTGGTGGAGAATCCACATCTGGTGTGAGGCTGGTTTGATTGGACAATAATTAGATTGAATACTTGTTGGCTCAATTCACGCTATTGTTGTTCAAATCGACTATAACATGGAAGAGAGCAGAATGTTCTTGCTTAGTGCGTTCTATAGATTGTTGACTCAACTATAACTTGGTAGAGAAAATTATGTGCTTAATTAATGCACGCCACAGCTGGTCGACTAGACTATAATTGGTAGAGAGAACTATATGCTTGATCAATGCACGCCACAGCTGGTCGACTAGACTATAACTTGGTAGAGAGAACTATATGCTTGATCAATGCACGCCACAGTTGGTCGACTAGACTATAAGTGCTAGAACACATGATGCGTTAGCTAAATACAAGCGAAAGTGTTTTGTTTGTTTTATCACCACCCCTTACTAACCATACTGGTTGTACGCTAATGTGATAATCAAGCTAATGTGCTAGGGATGAGGAAAGTTCTATTTAAAGAATGTGTACTCGAATTTTTGTGGAGAAAGGGGAAAACCATTCAGGGAAAGCCACCCTCAGTACACCCAACAAGGATTAGAACCCCGATCTTCCCATCTTATCCATTCCAATACATTGCGAGTGTAACGCCTTAGACCATTCTGCCACCGGAACGTGTAAACGCTGTATCTAGTTTTTTTATTTAGTTCTCTACATTCTATCCAGACTATACGTATATTTACACTGATGAGAAGGAATGAGGAATGAATAATCTTAGAGTAAGTGTGCCCGTATTTGTGTGAAGGAAATTACAGAAAAACACCATAAGTACTCTCAAAAGAGTTTGGGACCTGTCACAATTCTTCACAGAAAAATCAGACTAAACGAAACTGGTTCCTTTTCCCGCTACAGCACCGATAAAAAACGTTGAGGTATTAATGTGGCTTAGAGTTCAAATAAGATTTTTAGCACCTTGTGATACTACCTGTTCATATGTACTAGTTACGCTAATGTGTTAGAGATAAATGAGGTCTAATTTAGAAGAAATGTATTTGCATTTGCGTGGAGGTAGAGTGGATAGACCACCTGAAGTACACACGACCATGATTAGAACCGCTATATCCATGCCATCTGCAGTATAGTCTATTGTGATAAGACGTCCTAGACCATGCGGCTTACGGAGCAGGTAATCAGAATTTTATCGATGTCCTGTACCCTTGAAGCTTTGCCAGAAGTTTTCGAAATTGGCCATCAGCAACCTAGAGTCAGAGTCTTTCCCGTAGATTTGGAATGGGGTGAGTTAACGAATCCGTGCAAAAACAACAAAGTAAGCAAGGACTGGCGTTAGTGCATTCCTTCAGTCAAATCCCTCGTTTCAGGCGCGCGAATTGATACAATCTTCCTAAGAACCATTCGAGCGCCCCAGACTAGTTGCCATTCCTTCGGTCAAATCCCTCGTTCCCGGCGCGCGAATTGATAGAATCTTCCTAGGAGCCAGTAGAGCGCCTCAGGCTAGTTTGTGTGGAGGGAGAGTGGACAACTATTTAGTAAAAAAACTCATTATACCCGACAGGGATTCTAACCCCAACCTCCCCATCATCAGCAGATTAGTCTTTTACAAGAGAGATTATATTTTAGACCATGGGTTGCATAATTAATTGACTTACTGAAAGCTAATTTAATTGTGTCAAATTGTGTTGCGATTTAACCAGATTAAAAATGTGCGGTATCGTATATTGGCTTTTATTGTAATGCGTATCACACATTTCTTCAATCAGAGGTAGGCTATGTGGTTTGAATTAGTTATTGCAGTGGAAATAATATAAAAATGTTATTATTTTATTATATTTTATGATAAATTAATATTTTAATACTAGAAAACACAAGGAATATTAATTTATTAATAATAATGATTAAATAATTGAAGCAAGTTGTGTAGCTTACTGAATACGGTGAATAAATTTTCATATCCATTCGATTGCAGTTTTGCAGTTATTAAAAATGTCATCAGTTCTATATTTGTTTTATCACCTTCAGATGAAAATGATGAATCACACTGATTGGTAGTGCAGCTTCGCTATGAGTGCAACACGAAACAAAGCTAGATCTTTTTCCTTCGAGACAAGAGGCGACGCATGTAATAGGCTTGAGGCAACATTCTTAAATCAAAACTTAAATGGAAAGCATATTCTGAGAAATGAAAAATGTCACTTGGACACGAGAATCAAACCCGGACCTTTGGCTTAGTACGCCAATGCTCCACCACTGAGCTATCCAGGAATTGCCCTGTGTCCAGGGTCATTCTTCAATCATATTTTAAGGCAGAGTCTATGATGGACGTGCGGAAATCGTCGGCTACAAGTATGTGATTATTTTAATATCACGAGCTATCAGATAACGCAGCCATCTTCGACTAGTAGTTGGCATATTACTGCCATTTGTACAATTATTATAACTGTAAGGGATTGCATATTTCATATTGTGAGGGATTTCAATTCTCAGAATATGATATCTAGATGGAGTAATCCTCACTAAAAAGTATAAATAATAGCCTTGGCTATTTGATTCTTAAATATAAATTTTACAGAGTGGGCTATAACTTGGTATCTGGGGTGTTCATAAATTACCCTCGAAGTTTTTTTTGGAATTATATAAATAAACCTAAATATAAGGGTATTTTACTGAAGGGCAAAAAAAGAAAAATTGATTTTCTCAAAATTATATCTAACGATTTTAATCAAATGTTATAATCTAGACACTGTTTAGTATTATAAAAAGGATCACAACTCTTATTTTCTCATGAAAATGATTTTGAAGGTACATACTTTACGTTGGGGAAATATTCCCATATTCATTTTTCCGCAGCTATTTGTGATAAGAAATATCTTATCATTGTAAAGTTGTAGTACTATCAAAAATTAAAATCTTTTATTTGGCATATATATATATATATATAGTTGAAATTGATTGTTAAGGTGGAAAGAGCTGTTCCTCTTTTCTCAATGTTTCTGTAAAAGTGTATATTATTAAAATAATGCTCTTTGATAAAGAGTTTATGCAACAATGTATATTATTTTTTTCACAAATTTTACGAGCTTTCAGTAAATTTCTCTATAATATTAAAATAAAAGGGAAAGTCCAAGTGGTGAAACATACCATTTACACAGGCAATGTTATGGTCGATATTTTTTTTGCAACAATTGTTTTTATTAATCTTTGATTACATTAAATTAATTACCGTGGCGTTAGAATGTTACCTGGGCAAACTTAACCTGTTTAATTTCCTCTACTACCTCTTACCATCCGTCCGGGCTCTACGCCTTTTAATCCTGCTGATGGGCTAAGAATGAGAAAAAAAAATGAGAAGAACTTTACCACATTTGTGTTAAGTAAGCTTATAAAACGATTTAGGAGAAAAATCTAGCCGTGGTACACCCGTGTGGGGTTCGAGCCATGCCCATCAAATTATAATATATTATAAATATTATTATTTTTTTGAGGTATATAACGTGTACTTTCTGAACCGAATGATTATATGAGTTCATGAGAATTTCTACGAGCGATAGCGAAACAGCCTACCAATTTTGTCGTAAAGCTATTGTTCATATACCTTCTTTTACATGCGAAGATCAACACGGGAACGACGACCTTTACTTCCCTTACGAAGGAAGATGTGCTATGGATTTTGTATCGCGCAAGAAAAATCCATCGATCCCAGTTGGGTTAGAACCCACGAACATCGTGTCCTGAGACAAACACTTTACCTCAAGATCATCAACGTCGACAAACTAAAATAAATGAACTGGACATTTAGTTCACGTGTTCAATGAAGCGGGTGGGAATACATTATAATTAATCATAAAATGTAGTTTTCAAAAAACAAATTAAATAGTGTTTTTTTAATAGCCAACTTTAATAAATTTTAATTGTACAAAAAATAAAATCATAATGGGGTCTGGGTATACATAGAGTGGTTAAATTGTAGCTGTGAATTGTTCTCCCTGTTCGGTGGAACTGGTACTGGTCAAATATTGAGGAACATGAACTGTCGAGCAAAGTTGAATCCGGAACGAAGCGTTTAGCCTTGACTGATTGGTCAAATCGGGAAACAATTAGGGTGGAATGTTTCGGGGTTCGGGGAAATGAACGTATCCAGAGGTTCAGTTGTAATGAGCTTTAGAATACACCGGCCACACTCCACAACACTCCACTGACAGAATTATAAAATATCTAAACAAGTTGTAAAATCTAAGTATAACACAAGGATGGAAATAAAGATTTGAAACATGTGTTTCCAAACAACCCCGAGCAATCGAATTATTGATCATAGCCCCGCAGAGGTGGGCTTGTGGACTCAGAAGTCTAGCTCATCTAATCCATTATACAGGTGAAGGGGAGGTTTGAGCTCAAATAATGGCCGGGCGTAGGCTTATGAAGATGGCTAACTCCGAATTATTTCCCAATCTCTCCACACGTAAATTCAGGTACATTTACATAAGTTCTACCTTCCTCGTGTCCACCCCAATAGAGTAATTAAAATGCAAGGCCCGGATAAATGTAGACTATTATTTACACATACACATATACACAACCACACACATACACGCTACTCGCTTGTTATACTATTACCTTCTTCGGTGGCCACATGGCTCAAGGCGTCACTCTCGTAATAGACTTGACTGCTGGTGACAGGGAGATCAGGGTTCGGGTGTACAGGGGATGGTTTTTCCAAAAAGGGTTTTCCACGCAAATGCGGGTAAGCTTCCTCTAAATTAAACCTTACTCATCCTTAACTCATTAGCTTAATTAGTACATATGCGTATGCCCTGAACAGGTAGTAAGATGCAGTCCTTTAAAAAGTTATGTAATTATTTAAGTAAATCTCGCTTTACCTTTCATTGATAATAATAATAATAATAATAATAATAATAATAATAATAATAATAATAATACTTAGCACCACGTCTTACTACCCATTCGGGTTGTACGCTTAAGTAATAATTACGATTATGGGTTAGGAATTGGGGAGGTTGAATATAAAGGAATTGAACCAGCATTTATGTGGAGGGAGAGTGGAAAACCATTTAGGAAAAAATACCCCCAGTTCACCCGACAGAGATTCAAACCTCACCCTCCCCATCCTCAGCAGCTTTTCCCAACACGAAAATAGCGGGTTAGCTAACCACGCCACCAAGGCGGGTCTTTCATTGATGATCGTATGACATCAATTTCTTTACCCCGTGCGACCATCTGAGATATTCGCACATTTACGTTAGTGGAATAAAGAGAAGGAAGGTAGAATGAGGAGGAATTGTACTCTAGTTTGCGCAGAGAGAGGTGGAAAACAATTTAGGATAGCCCACTCTCAGTATACCTGAACGGAATTCAAGTCCCTGACCTTACCATTTCCGACAAACCAGACTACATGAGCCTGACATTTTGTCCACATGCACTGATGTGAATTGAAAGGTATATTTGAACTGTGGAGGAGATATATTTAAAGAAGGGGGATAAATTCTCCAATTGACTTGATTAAGGATCGAACTCCATCCACCCGAGATAATTTGGTTTTGTTAGTAATAATCATAAATATTACGAGATTATCTAGCAGTAAATAGAGCTAGTAACTTCCTGCCTCGGGTTTTTGAGAAGTAATTAAGTGCACGTGCGTATAAAGGGAACATATATAGTTTAAAAACAGTTCTGCGTTGATACTATATCCTAGAATAGATCAAATTGTACAGTTATAGTCAAAAAAAAGTGGCCGTCTTTTTATTCTTAGCTTTACTCTAAAGTCATAACTCAATATCAAAGCGCCACTTAAGCTCTGAGGTCATTTCTTGGTCAAATGACCTTACATTTCTCCAATCAAATCTCACAACTTAGCTAATTATATTAACACTCAAGGCCATATGCAATAATAAGAGTGAGTAATAATGAAGGGTGAGCTGGAAGTCAAGTGGCGTTGATTTGCTTAATATTGGACCGTCTGCACGAAAGTACCTTACTAGAATGAAAATCAACGCTACTCGACTCTCACTCACCCTTTACTTTAACTCATTCTCTTTCTTGCAATATCTACCTTCAACCAACACTCAACTTTGTTCTAGCATTCACTGTAAGCAGTCTATTATTTGCGGCTGGGACTGTACTTGAACTGTCAAAGAGCTCTTTCTCACTCAATTTCAGAATATAGCTAATTGTTCAAACTGAACATAACGAAAATATTATAATTGTGAACCCTAACTATCCCACATCACTATTGGGTTAGTGAAATATTTTAGTATGAGTTAATAATGTAGCATGCTGAAACAATGATTATTTTGTTTTGTTGAGTGGCAAATTAGCGTAAAATGTTTCTGCACTAATTGATGGCGTCTGGTTATCACTTCACGTTTATTGTTCCAGGGTAAACAAAAGGGAATTTAGTTATTCCGCTGTCCCTGTGGTGGAACTAGTAGTACTTGTTGTTATTAGCTATTGTTCTTTGTAGTGGTTATATATACATATTCCATTAATTTTTCATAAAGTATGATTGATCAAAGTGATGTGAAAGTGTCACCGTTGACTAGGTGCACACCGGTTGGTCGAAACCATCTGGAATTAAAACGTGTTTATTTGTTCATGGTAACCCATTTCCCCCCAATGTTTTATAAAAGGATTGACATATACTTATTAAGGCTGGGTTTATATTAATGCATAACGTATAGCTAATAGTTAATAGTGCATAGCGTAAAGTTAACAATTCTTAATAAAATGCAATGGTTTATAAAGAAACATAATGTATCAAACCCTACTTAAATATATTGTCTTTTATTAATATAAAATGGCCTAACCTCTTTGCACTAATTGATAAGCTATCTAAAAATACTTCACTGAAAGTTTTACATGAAAAACAACATTCATTAAACTGTATCTTTTGAAACTTGAAATTAACCTATTTTGAGTGGTGCCTCTATGCCCTATTTGTAAATCAAATTTGATTTGTATTTTGTTCTGATTTTATTAACGTTATAAATATCAGGGTGGATCTATTTTTCAATAGCAGAATAAAAAAATGTAATATTTCGCCTTTATTTCCAATCACACATGCAATCGTAGTCATTGACGCAAAAACAAATAAAATGTGCTAATAATAAACAAATATGGTTATCACCAGGCATTTCAAACATAATCACAGAAGCTAAATTCCTTTTGCTGTGCTTCTGCGTTTAGTTGGCTAGAGCTTCTTCTCGAATTATAATTGGCTGATACAAGGTTTGTCTATGTTTAGGTCCATACACTTCGCATAAAAAGTCGAACATCAATACACTTTAAGCGTTGTGAACTAGTCACGCTGTATAGGTTATGGACGCCATAATTGAAAATAATATTTTTTAATTTATTACGTATTATGTTCATTGCACTATTTACTATTAGCTATGCGTTATGCATAAATAATATAAACACAGTCTGGGAAAAATATACTTCAAAACAAAATACAATGTAGGCCTATCTATTTATGCTCGATGCCGAAACACGGTCCCTTGTTTTGCATGTGAACATTTTGTTTCTGCGCATGCGCTGGCCCTCCCTCCAGCCAACCACTGGGATTTTGTGTTCGTATGGCGTTCTCGGCTGATTTGATGTTTGTTGCTGATGAAATTGGATGCTTAAAAGCTGTTTGTATTGATTGAATCAAGACCACCTGTTTATTGTAATACAGTGAAGAAACACCCAAATTGTGACATACTATATAAGTTTAGGGGTGAAATATTGAAGAAATTAAGGTATTAAAGAAAGGCAGAACAGTAAATATTTGCATTGTTATGCTTTGAGGTAAACACAAGAAGTTGTCAAGTCAAGTCTACGCTAAACAATTTAAATCAAGAACGTCTTAGTTAGGTATTAACTATTTTGCTTCATAATACTCTAACTATTTATTATGCACCCACATTAAAAGTGTCTCCGAATTCTACACACAAAATTAACAACACTGGTCAAAGCAGATACTTCCCACAATGCTTATTACTACTGTATGAGCCATGTGTTAGTTACAGTTAAATTAATATTTTTAATAATTTTAGAATATATCATAGAACAATTTTACATTTTAAAACCCTCCACCCACCCTAGTGGACACTAGGACAAAGTGTAATGATATGGAATTATGCATCCAAATAATTGGTTATTCACATCTAAATTCAAAATTACGATATTATAAATATGAGCGGGTAGTAAGATTTATTTGTGTTAAGTTGCAAGCTATGGTGAAATCTTGCTGCGTCTCTGTTTGAAAAGTGAACTCAGTTTTGTAGACAGAGACGCACCTGGATGACCACACCTTTCTTTTTTTT
>CABFWB010000652.1:146397-182615 GCA_902151455.1 Timema bartmani | reverse complement strand
ACAAAGATGCGCCTCTTTTCTCATTGATTATATATCATTGTATATTATTTTATGCGTGTTCTTATGTGGAGTGGTGATGATACAATGTACATTATTCCGTTCAGAAATCTTACGAGTTTATAGAAAGAGAGAGAAAGTCTGTGCGGTGCGCCGTACCATTTATTTTGATAGATTGCATATCACCTAATAAAACAATCACGCATTAACTTAAAATTTTCTGTTGTGACATTATCAAAACATATTTTATCTGGAAGAAGAGGTCTAGATCTAGGTTTATAACCTTTTTTCTTAAATTACAGAAGGGAAAATTTTCGTGTAAAGCATCGTTATATTATAAATAACAACTAAACCTCAAATTAAATCTTTTTAACTGGTCATAAACCTGCTGATAATTTTAGTTTAAATTTTTCTAAAAACGACGTTTCTCTACGAGCGGATAGTAATGAAATATAATGCTATCACGTTGGAGTAACACTATTGTAATACTATATTTTATTATGGGGTATCTCTTTACTTAATTTTAATAATAATACATAAGTGTGATTGATTAGTTTAGATCACTGTTATGAGTCTGAACCATTGGGATCCGTGATCAGATATCACACGAACTGTTGATTCGCTCTATAGGGAGCTGTTATGACTAATTGTTTGGATCTTGATTGATCCTAGATTGTGCCCGTCGTGAAATGTTTAGGGTTCTGATTAAGATTAGGTAATCTTAATGAAAATATGTATTCTTATAACGGATCCACATCTGAGCCGCTGTCTCGCATTCAATGACTGTGTGTTATTGACTATACTCAAGTCCCGTTGAAATTATCAACATTCGTTTTTCGTTCCCGTCGTTCCATGTCTTCACCTCCTCAACTTCAGTTGTTTCTGGTTTTTCCTTCTCCGCATGCAATATTATTTCCATTTGATATTTACACAGTTGGAAATTATTACCATCAAATTTCTGAATGTGGAAATTCTTGACTTTATCAATTTTTGTAAGTAACCTTTATGCTCTTTTCACAAAAAACAAATCCACTACCGTGAAATTCTGCGAGCACTCACGAAGATAAAAAAGACTGCATCAAAAAATGGCGTCTCTCGCGTGCCGGCGTTTTAGTGTCCGTTCACAACGTGCAAATCATTCTTACATTGTACTTTATTCACTAACACATTGATCAGCACTACTGGTCCCATAACTTGTTAAGGTTTAGTATAATAAACTGTACGTACTAACTTAAATGTGTAAATATTTAACTATGCAGAGGATAACATTGTTAAATGGTACATAATAAAGTAGGCTACGTTGTAACCTCACTGACGCCATGTACAAGAATGAAAAAGGCGGAAATGACGAACTAGATAGTTCTTAAGATGAACAAAATAACTGGACTACTCGAGTCATAAATTTAACAATAAATGATTAAAACTTATACATAGTTTAAGATTCGGTTCGTTTTACCTGTGGTGAATTTATACATCCTAACAACAAGGCTACTTTATAGATTCCCCATGTGAATAACGGGTACATTTTATAGGTTTTTCTGGGCATTTGATTTTTGTGGTGTTTTCCTATCCTTCTGTGTAGTATAAACGATAAGAAGACAAAATAATCAATTTTCAGAATGTTTGTAGGTCCATTTGTTTGTTGGCAGTAAGCAGTGATCATCGGATGGACTTCTGCTATACTCCTTATTTTTCAGAGAACTATAGTAAGCTATATATCATCACTCTAGCTCATTAGCCAGCCAAGTAGTGTCCATACAACCGGGTATAAGCAGTGAACACTCATCGCAGCTGGTGCTGTGGGTAAATAAGATGGCACGTGATATGAGCTGGGGTGTAGAAGAGGATAGGAGGGGGCAAGTCCCTATTTCTTCTTGAATATTCGTAAGCATATAAAACACTGATATTGAAGTTTTATTTTCTAGTATTTGAAATTGTCGAATGTGTTGATGTATTGTGTAATGAGAGAGAAGTCGCGGGCAAATTCTAGTTTTAAATATCGACCATATTATTTTATTTAAAATATAAAATATAAAACAATTGGTTGACCACTTATTTATTTATGTCTTATAATGACTAGGCTATGTATCCAAAACTGTCAACATGATCTTAATTCGTGATAACTTCTACTCTAACCCAAATTAACTCTACATGAAACATTTCACTGTGTCTGCAAAACAAATAATGAATGGGCGGAGTACGTTAATCTCTATCAATAACTTCCTATTGTGTGTGTATGTGTGGGTGTGGGTGGGTGTCTTTCCACACCCTCCAGAAGCAACTAGATGACCCAGAAAGCTGGAACTTTGCACACTTATATAATAGACAACGAAACAGAACATAACGAAGCCGATTTTTTTTTCCTGTCTGTCCATCTGTTTGTATTACGATATAGAGCTTAAACTATTTTACCAATCATGCTAAAGTTTTGTATCTAGGGTTTTCATAAGGTTTCCCTGAAGAGATTTTGAAATTATATATCTTACGCTAAGATTAAGGCTAGTTTACTGACGGGCCAAAATATATAAACACGATTTTCACAAAATTCACTTTAAAAATTTTGATTAAATATATTATTTATGCACTGTTTGTCATTACAGATAAAATGTTAACTCTCATTTTCCTATGAAAATTATTTTAAGGAGCGTAAGTTTCAAATTTTGATCATATCTTCGCAATTATTGAAATATGACATTATTATAATGGTAAATTATTGTAGTACAAATATAAATAACACACTTTCATTTGAAATGTATTTTATCACACCAATGGTTTCCGAGATATAAACAAGCATGTATTTTTTTCATTTACGTATTTTTAAAATAATGATTTGATTGTTATTCTATTTGGTGGACAGATATGTTTCTCTTTTCTCAATGTTTATGTAAAGGTGTTTATTACTTCATTTATGCTATTGGTGGAATGTGATGCTCTATTTTCCCATCATGTCTATACAACAATGTATTTTCTTTTGACAAATATTACAAGTTTTAAGTAACTGTGTGCCATAGAATTTTTTTTTTTAAATCACTGTATCTTACCACTTGTTCGGGCTATATGCATTTTTTTTTATTAAATATATCTTCAAATTAAATATTTCTAGCTCGAGCCCTTTCGAGAAAGCCCTGTTTTAAATTCCTTTAAATTAAAAATAAATAAATCATTTCTTACAGTGAGTGAGGGGTCTCCGTTTTCAGCTATATCCTAACTATTCAAATTTAGTTTGCCTGTCACTGACAGAATTATATACTACACGATAGTTAATATAAAACTAATGCTTTTCATTAGAATACATCGTAATGATCCGTTTTGCTTTCAAGCTAAGCGGGATCTCTAGGAGTTTAAATTATTTGTTACAAGATGGCGCAGTGCAGCTGTTAAGGATTTACCACCTGTTTCAACATTGGTGTCTTAGTCTTAGTCATTAGATGTGAAGACAAAGTACTCACAACAACAGCGACTGTTTATTGTGAAAACCTATTGGATAACAAACTCGGTCAAAGCGACGCAAAGAACCTACCAGTGGGAATTCAGTGCTCGCAATCCTCCGGAGAGGAACACAATACTGGTTTCGGTAAACAAGTTGGAACAACTGGAACTCTTGTGAATGAAACCGGCCAGTATTGTTTGTCTGCACTACCGGCGGTTGCTTTGGACGTTCAAGCTTGACTGCTGCGGCCACCGCGTAAGTCTTAAACACAGGAGACAAAGTATTCGTACCTCTAACAAGTTATTCTACTATGTAACGCCTCAAAAAAGTAGTCCTGATTGTCCTTGTGTTAGGTAAATCAGATTGCGCTATTTATTTGATAATGAAATTCAACTCAACAGAGACCAAGAAGGATCCATTCAGCTTTTATTCATCACTTTCAAACAATGATGATGTTTCTGTACAAAGCGCTCCATCCCAATGCTTCCCTGATAGTTTGGGACTCCTCGGTTGTTCGTACGGGGGTGCCCCGACCTACAGCCAGGAAACGGAGCAACTCTTTCCCATGCCCTCAAAGCTTGGCGGTGGTCTCACCAACCGTTCCTGAAAAAAGGAGTGGGGAGAGAGTATGCTAACGTGGATACTTATTACGTAACATTAATATGCTATATATTATTGGTTTCAGAGAGCTGCGGAAAAGGCTAAGCTGAATCCGTATAGGTTGACGGATCTTCATCAACTTTTGGAGCCAGATAAGGTAAAACGAGTAAAATATTGTCGATGGTTCCAGGCGTTCATTGCTTAGAATCTTGGTACACTGTCAGTTGCATGGTTCACAAACAAGGTACAGTTCCCCCCCCCGTGTGGTGGTGATGTGAGCTCACAGAACACGTGCACTTGGGCCACACAGCATCCGTACGCCGTTCGTGAAGCACCGATGAACCCATTGAAAGTTGGAGTTTGGTGTGCAAAATCCGGAGAGTGAATAGTCGGTCCAAGTTTTTTAGATGGAACTGTAAACAGTCCACATGAATTCTCATGGTATTATTGAGCTTCGTCAGGGGTACTTTCAACAGGTACTTGCCACTTGTCATACGTCACATGAGTCCATGGCGCTGATCCGAGGTTTCTTTGACGACCAGATCATCTCCTGGAACCTGTGGCCACCAAGATCACCGGATTGGTCCTTATACTTTTCTCTGTGGGGCTATCTTAGGGAAATAGTCTACGATACACGCCCTCGGACGATTTGAAGAAGAACATTACACGTAATATCAACGATATTGACAACACAATGTTCCCACGAACAGATAGGAATATGTAAATACGTGTTAAGTTGTGCCGTGAAGCGGAGGGAGGACACTTTTGGCATTTAATTTGAAGATAAAGTAATTTCCCAAAGATACTGTACACTTAGTACGCAATACATTGCTACTTGCACCAATCGTGTTAAAATAAATAGAGTGAAATGCATAAGTTTTAGATGAATCATCCTGTAGTTGTATACATTTTGCCTCATAAAATCATTTATTTCGGATGGACAAAAAAAATAAAATAATAATAATACAACTAATTAAAATTTCTTTTAGACACAAACGTAAGTGGAGATTTAGTTCAAGGCTCAGCTATGAGCAAGCCTTATTTAAAATTGACTTTTACGGCTAATTAAATGATTACTAACAGCTTAATCTAAGCATTATAGATTATGAAGGTAATCTGTTTATAGCTTGGGTATTTCCTATGTGGATCCTATTATATTATTAGGGCATTGCTTATGGGCTGACCAATATATAGGCCAGTGTAAGTAATGCTTACTTTTATACTCGGGTATTTGACATGCATTTTTTAAAAGCGGTTTTTTCAGTGCCATGACGCACTAACTTACTATACTTAGAACTTTCTCACTGAACTCTCAATATCAGATAAGAATGATAGTATGTATTTAGATAACACGACGATTCCTTCCTCGATTGTAAAATTATATGAGGGACTATCTTGGCTACTCACTAGTAGTCTATTGATCCAAAGGTGTTTTATGATACTATTTAGAGTGCACTTTCTAAGCTAAAGTCGACCTAGGTGATCTTGGGGTAGAGTGCTTGCGTCAAGACCCAAGGATCATGGGCTCAAACCCAGCTCAAGTCAACGAATTTTTACTGAGTGATGAAAATCCGTAAAATAACTTCCTTCGGAGGGGAAGTAAAGGAGTCGGTTCCATGTCAATGGTGGCATGTAAAAGATTCTTTAAAGATATGTTAAAATACATTCCTGGCAAAATTTGTAGGTTCTTTCTCACTCACTCTAAAAAATCCATGGATTGGGTGTACTGATAGCCTGCTCCTCCTGAACTTAATCTATCACAGAAAATGCAACAAGGAATTACCGCAATAACGATGCTTTGTTGCGGCCCTATGCTCCTTATCGGGATTTAAAGGTCTAAGCTAAGATACTAAGTCAGCACATGACTTACAAATTAACAAGAGATATAACACCCTATCTTCAATTTATAACTGTGAGAGGGTTAACTCACAATTTCACAAATAAAAAACTCACATCGCTGAATACGTGGAACGACAAGCTCACCCAGTCAGATTTGTCAGATATGAGGAGACCGGAGTTTGAATCCCAGCCTTGTATAAATATGGTTTTTCCCGAAATGTTTTCTCTACTCTGCATGCAAAAGTAAGTACATTTCTATATGATTCTGACTTCTCCCCCTATCTTATTAGTCTAATTAATTGTGGATAGTCCGGACGGGTAGTAAGACGTAAGGAAAAATATCAACACAACTGTACGGTGAGAGTGAATGGAAAATAACACTTCTTTATATACACAATATCTTCCCATGGATCCAATTATGGCCAGCTGAACTGACTAATACCAAGTTTCGTGTCAGAAACGTGTTGATTTCCCGATGGGCCAAACCGACCTATGACCTGGAATAAAACTACGACCCTCAGATATAATAGTTGGGCACACAAACCCAATAAAAAAATAGAAGACCTCGGAAAATTAGACAGAACAGAGAAAAGGAAAGTAGAAGATGACCGACCATATATCAGTACCTGTCCTGATAGACTGAGTGTTTGAAGAGCCCGACCATGAATGTATGATGATTAAATAGCGAGTGAAGCAACTATTTTTAGTGAGGGGATTACTAACAACTTAATTTAAGGATATAGGGATGGGAATGGAAGATTTTATAATATTCAGCTACAACAACTAAGTGAGAGCACGGGATTGTATTTTATTAATATATTTAGAATCAAGTGTATCAATGACACAGCCTAAATACTAGGGATGTGGAAGATAGATTAGAATAAAAGTACCAGCATTATCTTAGAGAGAAGATGAGAGAACTAGTGAATCACATCGATAAAAACACTTTCTCCTGTACTCAGACCACTCAAACACCACTTCAGGCACTAAGGTAGACGGTGTGAGCCCACAAGCGAGCTATACCGACCGACCACCCACCGCCTTTAGCGATGATAGTGCCAATCTTTGTGGATAGAGGTTGTCATGTGTAACAAGAGCTGCTACTTCTTTATTAAAGTAGCTCCTCATTTGTTCTCACGAAGCTGAGTTTGATCCCATCCCAGGCCCACTTGTTCACAGATAGATTTTTGAAGTACCAGGGATCGATCCCTAGACCTCTGTATCTGTAGCCAGGAACTCTGACCGCTATACCACAGAGTTTATTATTAAATTCTAGTCTCTTCCGTTAAAATAATAAATAGATAATGTCTTCTTCTCTGTTTAATAGTATCACATATTTTTGTTTTGGCTCCGTGTCCCACTACCCTCTCGGGTTGTACGCAGATTAACCCACTACATTAATGTGTTAGGGATGAAGAAGGTTGAATTTAGAGGAAATGTACATTTATTTTTATGGAGGGAGAGTGAAAAATCATTTAGGAAAAATTACCACTACACTCGACCTCAAACTTCCCGTCATCGGAAGCTCAGTTTATTGTGAGAGTGTCGCCTTAGGCCGTACGGCTCCCGAAACGGGCCTCAGGGTTACTATGGTAAGACTAAACCTTACTCAGTAACATTCGAACTTCGAACATTCGAACTTAAATTGGATTAAACTATTTTACGAACATGTTTATATCTTAGTTGTGCTAGTATTTTTTAAATTGATTTATTTGACGTGCAATTTCTGAAAAGACTGGTTATATAATCACACGATAGTTTCTATGAGTGAAAGCGAAAGTATCAATTTTGCTGGGAGAGGTATTTTAACATACCTGCCAGGGTTCTTTTACGTGCCACAATCGACGTGGGACCGACGGCTTTACTTCCTCTCCAAAGGAAGTTGTGCTACGAATTTTTACCGCTCAAGTAAAATCCGTCGACCGACGCAGGATTAGAACCCACAAACATCGGATCTTGAGGTGAGCACTATACCCCAAATCCACCAAGGTCAACGAGTTGGTTGTTGGAGGCCTAGAAACCATGAGTCTTTGTTATTCTTTGTTTTAAGCTTTGTCTGACTGAAGGAAGGGTAGAAACTTGGTCCGACGGAATCTTAAGTGTTTTGTGTCATAGATGATACAGAATCGATTGCTGATCTTGGTGGAATTTGTTTCTAGAGAGGTTTAAATAATAATTACTTTTACGAGAATTTCTAAGAAGGCATGTTTCATAATTTGCATAATCGTTGTGAGTCCTTGTCGTGAGCCTGTTCTCAGAAAAAGGACATTGTCTTGCGTGAGAAGTTACAAAAATATGTTTCTCATCAAACACACCATTGCTGTCAAACGTAGGACTAGGCCTATCTTTTGTTTCAGCTGGAACGAATATTCTATTTTCAAAAATACACTAGCTTAGTGGCCAAAGTCTCCTATTAAATAATTCACTTGTGGCGTCAGCTATTCTTTCTGATTTCCCATATGAATTTTCAAAGAATCCACTCACTTTATATTGGCGTACTAATGGTTTATTCCTCTAATAAATTAATATTAATAATTTTATGCACACATTTACAGCTGTACAATATTATCTTAGTATAATTACTAAGAAATAACTAAGACATCGTAAGACAATACCAAATTATTCTTAAAAGTGGTATATCATTTTACTCAACATCACAAACTATAACCAGCTTCGTGGTACAGTAGCCAAAGCCCCTGGCTGCTGACCTAGAGGTCCCAGGTTCGGCTCACAACTGAAAATGGGGAATTTTTCTCGAAAGGATAATATTTCCCATGGTCCCCAGGGTTTGGTTAATTAGGCCTAAGTTAGCTTAGTATTTTCGTTCATGGAAAGAGCCTCCACGAAAAGAATGTGCGTCCAGTACATTCGGACTTCCTTTGGGCAATGGTACATTAGTACTGGCTAATCTATCCGCAAACTGAGCTACATATTGACATAGCCCGGACACGCCGTTATTATTATTACAACCTATGAAATAATAATAGTCTACTAAAAAAACAACTCCATGACGTGAGACAGCAAGCGAGCTATACCGATCGAATGATACACCAAGAATGTTTTATTTTTTTACTTTATGATCTAAGGAGAAAGTATTGTAATTGTAAACACTTTCAATCTCAACATTATGATGGATCTTTTAATTGCGCTCTACGTGGACCCAAACCTAAAAAAGTGGATCTTACAATTCTGTGTGTCCACATTTCTGCCTCTCTGATTGTCTCTCTGGCCCTGGCCACATAATATCTGAAACGGTTTGATGGATTTGGTTCAAACTTGATATATAGATATTATTTGAATATACCTCAATTTTGGTACTTTTATTTTGACCTCAGCCCTTAAATTTAGGATAGCTTACTGATGAGTGATTTTTTTTAATTGCAAATTTTTCAAAAATGACTTTACATATTTTGTTTAAACTGGATATCAAGATAATGTTCTACTTCTCAAATAACACTGTAAACTTGGTTTTGTGGTTACATTTTTTTTAAGGGTAGTTTACTCATGAAGGAGCTTTGCAAATTCCATTTTTTTAAAAGGGCCCTAACTATTTTATTTAAAATGTATGTATTGAGATTGTTTGGCATAACAAATAAGAATGTATACATTTTTAGGTCAAAAATTCGTTCAAGGTTAGTTTACTAGTAACATTTTATTCTTCTTTTTAAATATCTCTAATTATTTGGTTCAAAATGGGTATCTGTTAAGATTTTACTATATATATGTATATATATAGTAAAATCTTGATAATTCTACTATATATACACATATATTAAAATAGTATGGTATATACATAGTAAAATCTTAACAGATACCTATATATATATACATTATACATATAACCTTGTCTTACTACCGGTTCAGGCCATACCCATATATACACAGTATTTGTTTTTCTTATACAAAAATCATTTTATAGTAGATTACTGATGGATAATCTTTGAATATTTTTTTAACTAGCTACTAAAATGATTTGGTTCAAAATTGATATGTCGTAAATTTTATATTATTAATTATAAAGTATTATAGCACATCAAAAAGTCGCCGCAAATTATATACAGGTATGTGCTTGCTATAACTTGTAATTGATGATATGAAATGATTAATATTAGTCTATCGAGAGTTTACTGTTATTACGCCATATGAAATTAATTATGAAGATTCGTAATTATTATTCAGGATGAACTTGGATATGATTACATTTACTCATGGCAAATCAGCTTTCCACTACTCTAACGCAATTATTACATCTCTCATTTCTCAAAAATATATCAAATAAAAGATTTCAACTAATGCAAAATCCGTTTTATTATCACTTTTCTTGATTAACTTGAATACATTACTTGAAAGTGTGACATTTTTTTATTAGAAAAGAAAATTTTAGAACGAACAGTAACACATTCCCTCTCTTTATGATGTCCCGGCCAAGTGCCTTACTTATTTCTTTGACTGTCAATCAACGACTTTCCTTGGACAATTATAAATCGACACGAAAGGGTGCTAGATAATAAAAATGGCACCGAGTGGAAAATTACTGAAAAAACCTCAGATTTTCTTTGTTAATTTAAAGTACAGATCATAGCTTGTTAAAAGGTTTTGCCAATCTAAAAAGTATAAAACTAAAATCCAAAAGTTTATTATCCAGTGAAATAAAATCAACAAGATCGATATGATTTATAAAATATACTTATTATTTTGTAAACTAAATAAATTAGTATATATTAATTTAGAATATCGAAATTATTAAAAAAGTTTTATTTAAATATGTTTATGTTTCTAAAATAAAATAATTTAAAGGTAGTTTAACTATAATAAAATCTATAAAATTTGATTTAAAAAAAATCTCCGTTGAAGGTTTATTAAAATACATATCTTGGAATCATTATTCATGATATATAAAAATAAGTTTTTAATTTTACAAATTAAACTTAATCTGGGGGTGGTTTAGAAATAACTGATTTTTGAAAATTTGAAATTTGTTAAAATTATTTGGACATACAATTGTGTTGAAAATTTATATGTAAGGAGAGATTATTATGAATAACCAGACTATATGTTTGTTTTCTAGGAAAAGTTACTTAGGGTTGTTTATTAAAATCATATTTTTGAAATTGTTGTGCGATTGTATTGTATCAGTTATTTATAGTTAACTAATGTCGTAAATTTAGCTCAATACACTTGAAGTAACACTTGTCATGGTTACAATAAAATTATTTACTATTTATTATGTTGGCAGTTTAAGAGAAAACAATATATTTAACTAGATAACTTTACACTTTTTGTTTAATAACTTCTTAAATATCTTCTGTGTAAGTCAGCCATTTACAAAGTATAAATAATTCCAACTAAGAATTAATTAAATCTCCTTCATATGTGGTAAAAAAGTAGCATTAGTAAGAAAAGACCACGATATAATTTTACCCAAGTATATCATTTTAGGCTAGCTTCCTCTAAGAATATAGAGAGTTATGTATTTGTGTGCAAATAACATATTAAAAATTATAGCAGCGCGTATTACTACTCGTTTGGGTTATACGCTTAAGTACTAATTAGGCTAATGGGCTAGGAATTGGAAGGGTTGAATTTTTAGAGGAAGTGAACCCACATTTGTGTAAAGGGAGGGTGGAGAACCATTTAGGAAAAACCACCCCAGCTCACCCGACCGAGACTCGAACTTTGATCTTCCCGTTCTCTGCAGTCTAGCTCAACACGGAACTAGCGCGTTAACTAACTACGCCACCGAGGCGGGTAATAACATATTAAAGTGCAAATAAAACATTGATGATATAGTGTGCTATTATTATTACTATTATTATTCTCATCATCAATATAATGGTATTTAACGTTATTAATTATACCAACACGTTAATGAACAATGAGCTTAGAACAGCACCATTAACCTCAAACGACCAAACCCAGCAGCAGAAATTTGTGATAACTGAATGAATGGCTGACGCCATACACAAAATAATTAAATATTTTACGACACCACTCTTGGTCAAATCAGGGCTCTCCACACCTGTATTCTGTCTTTTTATAACTACTCAATCTAGAGGTTGAGCTTTTATTACCCAGATCGTTCGTTTTAAAAGCCCTTTAAACTATATTGCATCAGTTTTCAGAGATTTACTCTTGAATTCAGAAGTACCTTTATTTTATGCGTTTGTTCCTCGGTACTTGAATGGCCTCACGGAATTGACTGTGCGAAAATAATGCCAGAGTGACAAACAAAGCGCCATGAGGCGCACAGCGCGCTACATCGCCGACAGTTGATGGCAGGAACACCATCGTACAGAAAACACCACTTTAGTTACTAGTAAACGGGTGTTTAGTATTTTGTTGGGTTCAAGAAGAAGAATTTCTTTACGTGCTCTACGTCCGTCTATCTTCCCGCTTATCCACGTATGTACAATAATTAGGCAGGAATGAGGAAGGTAGGATTGAGAGCAACTGTACCCTCATTCATACATAATGAACGTGAGAAACCGTTTAGGAAATACTTGCTCTTGTATATCAGGCCGGGATTCAAGATTTGACCACCCCATTACCGGCAAACCAGACTAAACGAGACTGACATCCTTATCTGCATGACCACTGTCGTTAGTAAGAAGAAGGAAAAGGTGTAAAAATATATTACACAAACTTTCTGTTTTATTATTTTATCTTCATGTTTTTATTAGTTAAACTACCGTTGTAAATATGTCAATGCTTTCATATGAATGGATATCAATTATACATACTTTTTATGGTGTTTGTAACAGATTATCAAGTTTTGCCGTGTATTTAAAATACAAAACAAATGCTAGATCTACAAGTGAGGATCATATTGTTTTAGGTTAGCCCGCACCACTGGACACGTGGACATAGACCTCAATCTGATGTGAACTAACTTGCTGATCAAAGAGAAGAAGGGGTTTGAGTTTTCACCGGTTGTAGGTTACTGAGTTTTCCTTTCCTAAATAGTTTTCTTCGGTCCCCCCAAACTAATATCCTCTAAATTTCTAACGTTCTTATTTCTAGCCCAGTAGTGCAAATATTAAACCAGCCCGGGCGAGTAGTAAGAAGTGTAGAACGTAAAAATAAAGAAATATTAATAGTCAAGAAAATTATTGATTTGAATATAACCTACACACATTTTAAAAATATAAATGGTTGATAGACTCTAAGCAAGAGCGTTACCACGATTATATCATGCTGACCGAATCCATTTACATATAAAGCCTTGACCCCCCCCTCCATCCCTACACCTAGTCATCGATCCTCCCCCCCTCCCCCATTCCTTTCTCGAAATATTCCGATGCATCGAATAATATAGTTTGAACTGCGCTGGTAATTGCCGGTGTAAGTGTTAATGAGCCGGCTTCAATGAACGGTGACGCGGAGGGATTAGCTGTAGTGTAGAGCAATACTCTCCCTTCAGGAGAAATTCACCCAGCAGGGTTCCCTTCTCTCGTGGAGAGGGCTTAGCGGGGAACTGTGATCTTGTACATGTTCGTGTTATTGACAGATCACATATCAGAGTGTATAGTTTACCTCGTACTAGATCGATAAACTCCCTCTATGTCCCCGTGGATGAGTGGTCAAAGATGCTATTTGCAATTGAGGTTGACAACTGTCTCGTAAGTAATGTCGTTACAGCCCCTCCCAAGACAAAGAGATTTGGAACACAAAATAATAATCCATATATTAATAATCATCCTCATTTTTAAAACATTTTTGTGGTTAAGTAACTTCTTACTATCCGTCCGAGATATTCATATATTAACACTTCTGGGGTAAGGAATAAAAAGGTAGAATAATTTAAGGAAATATACCCATATTTGCATAGAAAGAGCGAAAAAAAGTAGGGAATACTACCCTAAGTACACCCGGACAGATTTATAGACCCTCCGTCCTCCCCGTCACCGGAAAACCAAACCAGATGAGATTGACACCTTATGTTTGAGTGTCCATTGATATGGGTAGAAACAATATTAATTTGTATTCTTATCATCTTTTAAGATTGGAACATACCCATATTCATTTTGCGCAATAGTTAGCTTTTGGCAACACTGGATTTAGAGTTGGATAGGTTAGAGATAACGAGACTTTAAAATATACTAAGAAAAAATGTTAGCATAACAAAAAGGTAAAATTGTAAAATTTCACTATTCACACCCTATTCCTCAAATTACCATCAAAAAAGCTTTCCACACGGTTTCTGGATGCAATCAATGTTTAACCAATTTCCTGGGCAGTCAAACCTTTGCCCCACCCAGTGAAAGGAGTCCCATATTTTATTTGGGGAAAGTTGGCAAACCTACCTACATATAAATTAGTGCCGAGCCAAGGTAACATTTCCCCTCTCAATATATTACACCATTATTCAGCTTGTTTCACGGCCATTAAGGTGAAACAAAATTTAATTCTTAAATAAATAAATATATCTCCATTAAACGCGATACATATTAATTTATATTTTCAAACAGTTTTTCTAAGCGTTTAATTTTTTTAATTTATGTCTATCTAAGATAAAAAATTAAGATAAGAGTATTTTAAAAATGTGACCATTGCTGATAAGGTGTAAGCTATGGATTACTAGCATAAAGGTCGCTACACACATACAGGTATACAGATACAGTTATAACTGCACAGGTATATCTGTACAGTTATACCGGATGTGCTAGTGCATCCACACGATATAGTTTTTCTTCTTCAGTTCACAGTTTCTTGCTGATTTTCTTTACAACGCTTTCTTTGTTGGCAGCGGGGTCGATCTCTTCTAGTTTTTCCACAAATATGCAGCTTCTTTTTGGTTCGGTCATGGTAGTCTCTTGATTTAATTTTCTACATACATTTTTCTCTCTAGTAAATTTCTCTAAGCTCTTCTATGCATTCTTGGTGGCTACCACGACACTTTGCCATCATTGTTTACAACAATACGTTTATAAAGAAAGAATGAAAATTATCTAATTAGTGAACGATATGGCGGTGGCAACAGAAACAAATGAACTGAGCCGCCTGCGCACTTAGGTACACACGTTCCAGTATGCCTGCGCAGGTTGCTCCAACGCAGATATATCGAATGAAATTAACTATTTACTCCGGTCGCCTGTGCAGGCCGAAATAACTGTACAGTTTTGTCATCCACACGTTCAGTTATACCAGACAGGTGCACCTGTACAGGCAAACCTCACAGGTATTTTACCTGTACGTGTGTAAATGGAGGAATGGAAGAATGTTCCAGAATATAGTTTTAACTTTTTTTCATTTATTTAAGGTATTTAATGTGAAATTTCTGAACTGGCTTATATTAGTACACGACTTATACATTAAATTAAATCTAGGACATACACAGCACCCAGCGCCCAGCCGTTAATTCATCAGCGTTAAAGGGGAAACCCACATTTCAACAATGATACTTTTCCACCCATTACAGGAACTAAACATGGGAATGTTAACTCAGTAGACATACATGCTTATGACTGATCAGTGTTGGACTTCAGGAGATGGTAAATACTCAAGCTATCTGTGTGAACAAGTCATTAACAAGCCATATTATGAAGGGTAAAGCACATTTAGGCCTAAATAATTAATCATAATTAATTTTGTCGTCAATCTTCCGATTTGTTTTATGCAGCTCTCCACTTCTGAATCTCTATAGTAATTATTGTTCTTGCCAAATAATTGTGGGCGGGGAATCTCAAGACTAAAATAATCGAGATGTAAGCCGAGTCAATTCCTCATTATAAGTTGACAATATTTTTCAGGAACCTGTTTTATTAACATAATAATATTTACAAACACACCAGCGCTCAACAAAAGTGAAGTTATCACATACAAACCAGCCCTTTGTAGGATACATTCTCGAACAAAACGCATTAAAATCAAAGTAATATGAAGCATTGTGCAACTTTGTGATTTTGAGTACGACCAACCCAAATTTCTAAAGCGATTAATTATTTTTTTACTATCAGGACTTTGAGGGAAATTGACTTTTCCAGAGACAGGAAGGTTGGGGTACAAATTCCCAGGGAGTTGAACCGGAACAGGAACCGGAACTGATAACCAAAATTAACATTTATTTTTAAGGAACTGGAATTGGAACCGTTAAATAATTTTAGGTTTATAAAGGTTCCAAGTTTTACAGAATTGTATATAATTTTAACATGTTGCACACTTTTTTTTTCTTTCCTAAGCTAAGTTTAATTTTGAAATGTTGTGTTTTATCCTTTCTCAGTAAGTTCTGAAAGAGCTTGGTATATTTTAGTTTACTACTTTGTTTGAAACCTCTTTTCTAAGATGATTAGAAAAGAGTTAATGAGCCCTTAGCAATACACACTAATGAGTTTATATTCCAGAGGAATGTCATGACTGTTGCATTGTTCTCTGTTTTCTCACTTTAATGAAGCTAGAGGTTTAAGAAGGTGTATTTAGCTTTGATAGACAACAGATAATACCACATTCCTCAGAAGTTGAAATACAGAAATTAAGAGATCATCTCCTTTGGACATGCAGTCCAGCCTATTGTACTTAGTACTTCCTGGAAGTGAAGACTGATAATTTGGTGGTTGGTTGAACAGTTTATATTTGAGGGAAATAGAGAGATGGAGGGTGGAAAAATGCAAACTTTAAATTCTTTCACTCAAGTTTAAATTAGAAAGTAGCTCAGTGAATGTATTCCCTGTGTACAGTGCAGAGGTGATTATTTGTGTTTGTTAGTAAGTGGTTTAAATAATGTTATTGGTGGGGTGCGTTAGAGAAAACTCAGTTCGGAAGTTTTTTGACTATGAGATGACGGTGACAGATCAAGATGCAAATTAGAAGGATGCATTATTGTTATTAAGGTACGTTATAACATTGTTTTAATCTAGCAATACTTTTGATCCAGAGTGTTATTTCCAAAGTGGTTCTCCACTCTCCTTCCACGCAAATGCGGATACATTTCCTCTAAATATAAAAATATAAACTTCCTTATTCATTAAAAAACCATTATCGAAATTAGTATATTGACGTAGCCCGAATTGATAGAAAGACGCTGTGATAAAATTAAAAATATATATTAAAGAACCGGAACCGGAACCAGAACCGGAACACTATCAGGAACATAAATAATCGGAACCTTTATTGTGCTCTAACCGGAACCTTTAAAATGTTTGTTTGGAGAACAGGAACCGGAACCAGAACCGATAAAAATGTTGGCTAGACTCCCTGCAAATTCCGTTCGGGAATACGGCGGGTAGTTTCTCATAAATTGTCGCCCCCTACAAACGATGAAGAGACATTTCCTCTAAAGTCTATCAAGCTCGTCCCTACCCCATCTGTGTAATTAAAATACGTAAAGCCCGGACGGGTAGTAAGACGTGTAGAAATAAATAATTATATTTGTTCATGTTTCCATTTGATCACCAAAATATACTTAAATTCCTGGTGCCAATGTAAATTATATAGTGTCTATGCGTCCTGACTTAGTCTAATACAACTTTATTTTATAAAATTTAGGTTAAGTGACCCAGACAAATAATTTTATAATCATTTTATTTATTAAACTCTAAAAACTCTTGTCAACATATATGCCCAAAATTCGACACAACTAAATTACTGCTTGGAACTTGTTAGCATATTCTTCTTTATAAATATCAATACTTTGAGAGACAGTGCTAATATTAAGGCGTTTAAATGATAAAATAACATTCATTAGTCATTAGGTTTAACGTTTTGTGATAATATTTGGGGAGGTTAGTAATGCTTGTACACAAATACACTTTATAGATGAGTGAAGATGTGAACCACATCGATGGACATAAAGACAAAGGCATCAATCTCGTCTTGTCTGGTGATGGAGAGAGTGGGATTGGTACTTAGGCCAGGTGTACCTGTAAAAGGGGTTATGACCTTAACACAACTTTCCCCCAAATGCGGGTGCATTTCTACCTTCCTTATTAATACCCCACTCATATTACTATACGAATAGCCCGGATGGGCAATAAAATGCAAGCACAAATAAAAAATATATAAAAACGAGTTTTTCCAAAATATTCCTTAGGCCGATAAAATTTATGGCGTGGCTACTTCTCCTGCAACAAAGAATGCCTCACCTCATTAGATCTTCCCGAGGATCCCGTTAGATTCATGTAGGTCATGCCTGAGTACTTTCTTTATGTTGTAGGAATAAATGACACACTTTATATTCCATACTTATAAGGTATATTTTAGAAAACATGTTTTATTTGTCTTTTTTCTTTTACTTATGAAAACTTAAATAGGATATGTTTGAACGGATAAGGTAAGGTCAAAAATCCCGGTCATGTATAAATCCAGGATAGCGGATAGACCTATATATGACCTGCAATGGCTGCGCGGTGCACTACGTTATACGTTTAGTTCAAATTTTAATAGAATACATTGTCAGGTGAATTAGGAAAATATACAAAGTTTCAGTCTTTTATCTCTATTAGAAGTGATTGAAAAAGCGATCGGAAGTTAGAATTTAGAGTGTCTGTACCAAAATTGGCGTGGAGGGGGGGTATATCATAATTTAAGGAAATCAACTCTCAGTACACCCGGCCGGGGCTCCAACCCAGGTCTTCCTATCACAATTAAACCAGGCCACATGAAACTGACAATATTCCGTGTGCCCACTGATGCTGGTCGTAAACCAAATGCTTGCATACGCTTCCAAAGTGAATGAAGACGTGTACAAAGTGGCCGTTGGAGAGTTTTGCACATACATCACGGCCCACATAGTGTCACTGCTATGCCGCCCTGATACATGTTTCAGTCAGGTAATGGTGACGATATGTAGACTACAGCACATCTTGATTCGGAACAGCTGGGACTTGTCACGTGACAAGGCTGATTGCGTCACAAACACTGTACTCATCAATAATTATTATCAGAGTCTAAGCATCCCTTTACGTGTAATACACTATAGAGAACAAAAAGGGAAATGAGGGGGAAAGGGGGATAGAGGGGTATGAAAGGGGATATAGAGAGCAGTAGTATTCAACATGGAGTACACGTGTCAACGAGAGTAGGGGCGAGTCATCCAAAATGGGGACGGCGTCTCATTTGGGGAAACTTAAGTTTTTCTGTGATGAAACGTTTCGATCTGTAGCAAAGCACGGTACTAGTAGTCTGGGTCACCATTTAACCAGTTTGAGCTGACTCGCGGACGGGAACGTACGCTAGTTGTGGTTTTAAATATCTTTTTCAATTTATTACTTAGATATTTCGGTTTTGCCCTGATTCCTGGTTGCACCTGTACTAGTTAAACCTGGAGAATAAACCTCGGTAAGTACAGCATTGCATTCTATAGCTTTCACACATTATTTTGACGTTTGAAACGATATTTTATTTTCCATCTGAGTGAAGAAACGCCATGTTTGCTAAATTACATCATGGTCTGCTCAAATGGGGACACTAAGTGGCGTTCAAGATGGAGACGTCCCCATTTTGAGCAACACCTAATATTATTAATGATATGTATTATTTGTGTACATTTTGTTAGACGGAAGTGGACCTGCTGTTTATTACTCATTTTACTTTGTTTTCAGATGCCAAGATGGGGCGGTGCTATCAAAGGAAGACTGACAGGCAGAGCTGGTCCGAGGAAAGTATGGCTGGAGCAATAAAATAAGTTGTAGAGGGAAGAATGGGCTACAGGAGAGAATCTAAAGCCTACGACGTTCCTCAAAATACTTTGGAAATAAAGGTGAAGGAGGCTCGTCAGAAGGGGTTGTCTTCTCAGGTAGCTGCTGAAAATAGATTGGGACGGTACAAAACTGTTTTTTTCAGAGGCCCAAGAAAAATTATTGGTGGAACACTTATTAACTTTAGAAGAAATACTATTTAGCCTTACCTGAACTCACATTTGAGTTAGTTGATAGAAAGAACAATTCTCATGCATTCAACAGGGAAAAGAAAATAGCTGGAAAGGAATGGCTTTATGGTTTTCTTAATAGGCATCACAAACTATCTCTACGGAATCCTGAAAAAAATCATTGGGACGTGTAAAAGGCTTTAACCGTACAGTTGTTCAGAGTTTTTTTTATTTGTTACGGTCGCTTTGTGACAAATACAAACTCTCACCTAATTATATTTACAATGTTGATGAAACGGGCATATTGACAGTGCCCAGCAAACCCTCCAAAGTGTTAGCTTTTCATGGTAAAAAACAAGTTGGCAGTTTAACTCTGAAAGGGGCGTACTTGTGACAGTTTAAATATGTATGAATACTGCTGGAAAATTCATGCCCACAGTATTTGTTTTCTCTAGAAAAAAGGAAAACCCTTTCCTGATGGATGACGCACCTCCCAGTTCTTTCGCGGTATACCATGAGAGTGGCTGGATTAATAAGGAGACATTCATTGTTTGGTTTAAGAGGTTTGTTGACTTTTCTCATCCCACACCTGAAAAGGCAGTGCTGTTAATTCTGGATGGACACAATTCCCATGTAAAAAGCTTAGAGCTTATTAATCTTGCGCGGGAAAAGAACATAATCCTCATGTGTTTCTCCCCGCACACAACACATTGGCTGCAGCCACTTGATGTGGTATTCATGGCACCACTAAATACATTCTATTAACAAGAGGTGCGAAAATTGCTATTAAGTCATCCTGGACCCTGCGTGACTATTTATCAAATAGGAAAACTGTTTAGCGCTGCATTTACCAGCGCAGCTGTTATGAAAACTGCCATTAAGGGGTTTAAAAAAACCAATCTATGTCCATTCAACAGAGATGTTTTCCCTGACTATCTGTTTACGTCTTCTGATACCATTGATAGACCTGTTAATAACATGCATGTGCAGCCGCATGAAGCGGTGGGCGCATGAAGCATGCACAAATGCCGAAGAATAGGATGAAACGTTTATTTAGGATTTTTGTAACTGAATAGGTTTACTCATATGAGGACAACAATATATTTTTATCTTGTATTTTTTTTAATGTTTAATGTTTAACTTTTGATGTTTATTTAGTGTTCATGATGGTTTTTACAAATAAAAAAAAGGATGTTGTAATAACACTCAATTTTACATGGTTTCTTACTGGCACCCCATTCTATCCAACCAGTTGTTCAAAACGGGTTATTTGCGCAGTTTTGAACAAACTAGATTTCCTTGCTATCCAAATATTTAAAAAAGCTAAAAACCTTGTTTTGTGATAGTCAAATACCTATTTAAGACTGGTAATAGTGTGCAACATTTGTTTAATCATTAAACTTTGTTTGGCAAGTCTAAACATTTATTTGTCCCCGTTTAGGACGACTCTCCCCATGAAGACATCTTAAGGGGTATATAACATTTAAAAAAATTGCATATATACATATACCCTACATATATGTATACATATTGTAAAATGGCAGACGTATCACTTGATTATTTTAATAACTTTCTAGTACGCATATTATTTAAATACAAGCCCATGACGCATTGAAGTTTTGCCAAGAACGTTTATTTTATAGAAACAAACAGCATATGAACGTGCTACGAATATAAGAGGACATGGAAACATATGAATTAAAAAGGGAGGTAACATATTGGATACTTACCAGTGTGAGTGAATTAATCCTTTAAATTTTTTGTCCAAGGAGAATGTTTATAAAGTGTTTCGCGTACGGAAGCCATGATTTTTTGTTTTGTTCACTCTGGTACCCGTAGTAGCAATCAGGAGAACTGAGGTTAAGGCGAGCGAAGAGAGGATGTAGACAAGACAAGAAATAGGGAAGATAGTTGACATTTTAAAACCTCGTGACCTTCGAATTGCTTTATCTGTCATTTTAAAAAGAAGAGTTAATATTTTATATCGTTCCTAATAATTTTTTAGACTGTTTTTACGTTTCCAATTATTTCTTACATCTACATTTCCGAATCATCAGTTTTCATCTACAATTTCGGGGGTTGTATTTTTTTGGCAAAAGCTCACATTTTCCCTGGTGGAAGTAAGCTGGCCCAATACGAATTTTGAGCAGGGCTTCAATTTTTAGCGTCATTTTGAAGATGACCAACTCCACGTTTGTCAATTTTCTGACAAGAAGAAATATCACTAAAATGGTTTAGAAGTGAAATGTTAATCTTTAAAAAGTTATCCTTGGATCCCAACTAGGGCGGGGAATGTTTGTGGGAGGAGTTCTACACTTTAGTTTATGATGTAAAGATTTTCATTTTCAATAAGTTTCTGCAACACTTCTCATCAGAGAACAACATTAACTTGTGAGAAGTTTCTGATTATATCTAAATAACCCGCCCCATTTCAAGCATTCCAAGAACATCAATAAGTCATAATTGTTGTATATAAACTGAACTACCAACATCAAAGCTATTTCTTACATAATGATATTAACAGATTTATATTTTTAAATATTTAATTTTTATCAACTATCATAGTCATGATTTCAGCCATTATTAAACTCATAATACTTAATCTTAATGTTTCAACAATATAATCTTTTCCATTTCAATATTTTAATTTAAATAATTAAGAGCACAATAGATTTTAGTTTACTTGAAAACAAAAATATATTTTTATTTATTTGCTTTTAATAATCCAAAAATTAAATTTCTCTTGACATTGATAAGTAGGCATTGTTCTCAAATACTAAATTTAATATAAAACATTTGACATAGGTTTTTATTTATATTTTACCATTAATGTATATTTATGTTATCTTAGAAGTATAGTTATCGCAGTTCCACAGATATATGATTTTGTTGAACATAAGATTATATGAATGATCCAATAAATTATATCAAATATTTTTAAAAAACTCAATTTTTATCCATGAACAGTACATCGTTAATATTGAAGTGTTTGTTTATACGAAATTATGTATGTGTTTCCCCTAAGTATTGTTGCTGTCCAACTACCAGTGTAAGTTGCTATGACAACCGGGTAAGCTCAGTGAGGTTGTTACTAACATAGAACATACCCAGTAGTCCGGGGATTGTAAGAGTTTCGTGCATATGAAGACAAATTTTGTTTTAACTCTTCCTCCCCTTTTAACGTAAGTTCAGCTAACAATATTTAAATAATATAATTATTTTGTTTGTATGGTTTTTATCACAATACAAATATAATTATAGACATGTATGTAGAGTACATATTATATATATATGTATATGTATATTTCTCATTTGAAACCTATTATTTAAACTATTTTCTTTAATGAAGCTTATTTTATTTATTTTATTCGTATAACCTGCATTATGCACCAACAACTTTGAGAGCACAAAGTTGAAAATAAGTTATATATGGGGGTACGCGAGCAAAAAAGTTGAATACCATTGATATAGAGGGTGGAGATACAGTAGGGGGGTAGTTTATATTTGAAAAGGATACAGAGGAAAACCAACCCCAGATGGGATTCGAATTCCGACCTTTCCGTCAACTGGTGAGCTAATCATCGCGCCCATCGCTGATAGTAACAGGCAAGCTAGGGATGTTAGATCTTCGATCAAGCTTTAAGAAAATCGATTCGTCACCCTCGATTAGTCGATTTCATAGACCGATTCAAGCGTCTCGATCTTATTCAATATTCAATTCTTTCTTTGACGATTTAAAAAATATCAAATTAAAAATCCTAAAGGAAGCAAAACATAAATACAGGAATATTTGATTGGATGTAGAAAATGTTTTTTTGATTATTAATCAGATTCAGAAACCAAAGTATGCAATGCTGGGTCACAAATTTGTGTAGGCCTATAATTCAACATGGGATACATAATTTATTTTAGATACAAACAGTAGTTAATGTTAAAGAGTGTTTTGATGGTTCGCCAACACACTCCTGAAATATCAAATTATATTACAATGAATTAAAATTGACCTATAAAGAGATTATAAACCCACTTTAATGGTCAAATGGACTAAGGCTTTACTCTCGTGTTAGACTGACCTGATGAAGACCGGGTGATCATCATATGTGCGTATAGCCTTAACAAAAAGTAAATACATATAAAACATAAAGATATCCTAGCAAGGAGCTGTATTGACCATTTGCTGCACGGTACCAAAACTTGTCTTATATTGAGATAAAAATAATTGAATGAAGGCTTAATTTAACATTATAATCATTATTTATACTATAATAACTGTTTGCTAATTTCCTATAACAAGTGGATTAAATTAAGCACTAAAGGAGAATTTACCACTCTTTAATTACCTCAATATTAGGGCGTTTTTTTCCCTAGAAATAAATATCCATTCTCTTTGAAATATGATTAAAGCAACCTATTATTTTACGAATCATTGACTCGATCTTCTCAAGGCCTATGAATAAAGCATGCCTAACTGGAAGGCGTTCTGTGCACGACACATCACACTGTAAAGTAAGTTAGGTTTGCATTGGTTGTGCTGAGAGGCTGGGGGATGCGTGGGGAGTGCAACAACTCGTATGTAATACGTCAATGTCAACAGAGGAACTTCCCCCCCCTAGAGGAGGCTTAGGTCTGTCGGAAAGTTGACGGGCTGGAGGTGGACTATACGTGACGGCACTAGGCGGTAATCCTTCCATAGTAATACCCATTGGGAGACAGGGGGTCACGGGGTTGATTCATCACGCAGGGGTTTCTGTCTAGTGACATATTCAGGGTCTCGGTGGAAGTCGAGAGCACCAAGGTACTGACTGTGACCATCTCTCTGAAACCCACTCCGGACTAAGGCGTTAGACCCGTCAAGTCTAGTGGTTGTATCCATCCCAGCGTCCTTGGTTCGGAACCCGACCAGGTTAGTATACGGCCTGATCACCCTGGATTCACGTGCGTCTGTTGCATCTCGGCTCTAGATATAAATATTTAAATCTCTTGTAATAGGGCGCCAGGGGTTTTCATGTTCCCTACCAACGATTATTCTGGTTATGATTTGAATGTAAGATGGCATAAATTAAATATCACAAATTAATAGCTAGGAATAATTTGTTCCACACTTTGGTTATGGTTATTTAAATAATATTAATATAATTAATGTAAGTTGAGTTGGAGTAAATGCGCGCGTGTGTAAGACACGTCCGATTTGTATGATGGTATGATCGAGAATGTTTAAGACACATCCAATATGTATGATGGTATGATCGAGAGTGTCTAGGACACTTGCAATCTGTATGATGGTATGATCGAGAGTGTCTAGGACACTTGCAATCTGTATGATGGTATGATCAAGAGTGTCTAGGACACTTGCAATCTGTATGATGGTATGATCGAGAATGTTTAAGACACAGCCAATCTGTATGATGGTATGATCAAGAGTGTCTAGGACACGTGCAATCAGTTTGTTGGTGTAGCGCGAGTGTTTCTCCAATGGCCGCCCTAAAGGCCTCTATCACCATCACCACGTACCCTTGGACGATTTCCCTTGTTAGAAAGAAATCAGCTAGGTTCACTTTTGCCGTATTAAAGAATTACAACAAGGTTCAGTGAGATCTTTTACAATTTATCCTGTTCTTTACTCTTTGTTTTTTATGTAAGGACCATAAATACAAAAAACAACACAATATGTATTGTACCCTTGTTTTAGAAAGTGAGACCAAGTTACTTTCTAGTAAGTCCTTCACCGTAGCTAGTAAATCCTGCTAAAGTTAATATGAAATATAAAATGTTATGATTCAAGCTTCCTGGTGACAGGGAGGTATGGGTTAAAATCTTTGTTGAGTGCACTGAGGTGGGCTATACCTAAACTATTTCCCATCTTCCTTTTACTATAATTTGGGTACATTTCCTCTAAATTCTGCCTTCCTCCTCCCTACCCCATTTGAGTAAATATACTGATAGCCCGGACACGAAGTAAGACATGGGAAACTTAACAAACATTTTGTTTTGCTTTTATTATAGCACCAAAACACTCTAAAACACTTGTAACAACCAACCACTCTGACCCCCACTGTCACCACCCCCCCACCACCTGATTCGATGGCCGCACGGTCTAAAGTGTCACTCTCGTATTAGACTAGACTGCCAATGACGGGGAGATCGGGGTTCGAATACCGATCGGGTGTACTGAGGGAGGTTTTCCAAAATGTTTTCCTCTCTACCGTCATGAAAATGGTGGTACACTTCCCCTAAACGCAACCTTTCTTAACCCTAATTCATTAGAGTAGTTAGTACATAAGCGTATAACCTGAACAGGTGGTAAGACTAGGTGCTTAAAACCAAAACCCACTATCACCACCATAATCACCACTCACCACACACTTGCACCACAAATACAGTAGTAAGGCCTACTCCTACCAACCAATAAATATACTTAAATACACTCAACTATTAGTTTGTTTTAAAATAATTTTAGATTTTTTATTTGTTCTTCCTGTACCATTTATTAATCTCTGTTTTTATGTTATAATTTATAAAACTAACAAGTACTCCCAAAAGTGTGTGGAAAGTGATGGCTATATAACTAACTGGAATGCCACTTAAAAATGAAATTATTTATTATTATTATCTTATTATTAGCCCCACGACCTACTTCGCTTTCGGGTTGTACCCACTTACGCTAATGTGTAATGGTAGGGTGATAGTGAGATGAAATGGAGGACCTACAGTTTAACGTGGAATCCGAACCACGGTGGAGGCCTGGCATTCCACACATTCACAAGTTGTGATTAATACACATCTTGTCAGAGGTGAAGGAAGGGTTTGTCAATCAGATAAATCTGTGCCGGGACTGAGGATTGAACCCCGGACCCCCAGCACAGAGGTCTGACACCTTACCCTCAGACCACCAGGTCACTAAAAAATGAAATTAAAGTTAAACATAGTTTTTATTGTTTCTTTCAGTGTTTGATTTAAACCAAAAAGTTGGTTCTAGTAGGTTAAAAATTGCGCTCAATGAATATATATTTTCACAGTTCAACTGTACAACATAAATCTAGGGGAAAAAAAATCATACGTACATTACAAAACAATATATTTCAGACCTGACGGTGACAAATCACCTCCAGAGTTGTGGGCTTAGAAAGTGAACATTGCTAGGATCCTGCACTGAATAGATAATGCCTTTTCTGCGTGATGGATATAGAGTTCATTCAAAAATCTTATGACCTGGTAATGAAGGGTTGGCTGCTCTCTCTTTCTCCATCTTACTCTCTTTAATACATTAATTTACCCCTCCCGCAATCACACACTAAAAATATATAAAATAGTTTAAAATGTGCCTATATTTCGCCCCTGAAACTCACCACTTACCCTCTTACATTTTTTAAACTCTGATTTAAAAAAACAAATAGTTCACAACTCCGCACACACAAAAATATAGGAACGTGCTGAACGTCGCACTAGGCTACTATTCAAATTAACTACACGAGGTGTGCGAGGAGATTTGGTTAAGAGCCCATCTCATAACAGACTAACCAGGAAATTGGATACAAGATCATTCTCAAACAAAAATTTGCATTGGAGTGTGATTTTTTCCCCCTCTTAACAGCAGTAAAATTGCGATCATTGATATAGTCGTTTAGTTTTAGAATATAAATTATGTTTCAGTTTTGTTGTATTTCTTAAAATCCGGTAAAATTATTTCACTGTTCTTAGTTCCAATGAATTTTAAAGTAGAATACCGGCTGCCATAACATGATACGATGTCTTACTAGAGCTGTATTAATTATTTAAGTTATGAACTATACGTATAGTGAGACAGGTTCTTAAGCTGAAAGACAACATATATGTGAAAATAGGGGACTACAACGTTTATGGGAAAGATCAATATCTCATTGACTAGAAAATGGCCGGGGTGGCATCAAACTATGATGTTCTTTGCTGGATACTTCATTATGTCAATTCTGGCTCTGCCAAAACATAATTTCTCGGTGGTAGCTACAACAAATCTTGAATATAATTTTGGCCGTCCCCCAGAACCTTCCAACAAAATCAAACTAATCGACCCTTCGTGAACTTTATGTAAGTTAGACAAGAAGTTATTTCTCAAATTTATATCACTTGAGAAATCGCCCCAGAGAGAAAGAGCTCCAAGTCGTTCGTAAACATTTTTTTTTCAATGTGTCTTAATCCCCATTCAGGTTATCAATATTTTTTTACAATAATAGGATAGGGATGAGGAAGGAAGAGTTTAATCAGAATTGACCCGAATTTACGTTGGAGGAGAGTCAAACAGCAGTTAATAAAATAAACTTCGGTACACCCAGCCGGGATTCTAACCCCAATCTCCTCGACAGTGACAATCACGTGTATTGCAAGAGTGACGCCTTAGGGGGCGGCCAGACTGAGCGCGCGCGCTTGAAAGATAGAACTGGTTCTATTTTTTAAGCGCGCGCGCTCGACCCGGTACAGTCTAGTTTACAGGCGCTAGGCAATATTATTATATGTTGGTTCATTAAGTGCTAGGAAAACTTTCATTTTGACATTTTTATTATTATCGATAGGTTTAGCACACTTGGTACTAACGGCCTAATTTAATTGGTAGGATCATAAACCATACCTATATGTATGTATATATATGTGTGTAAAACTGATATGTTAAAATACTTCAATATTATCAAAGTAGGCCTTTACAAATAAGAATCACCATTAGCGTGGAGAGAGGAGGAGAAAACCACAACAATAAATCACTTGTTAAAACCAGCCTCAGTTCACTCAGCCAAGATTCGTAGCCTCCTCGTTAACAAATAACGAGAGTTATCTGCTAATTACGCGCTCGCTTGCTCGCTCGCACGTTCGCCAGTCTGGCCACCCAGTCGCTTGTGCGCTCGCTCGCACGCTTGTCAGTCTGGCCGAACCCTTAGAACATTATCAAATTAATGTTGGTGTATTCATTCCAGTTGGGTTATTAACATGTGAGGACTATTGTTGACCCTACAGTGTTTTTTGGTATGCATGGGTGGACACGCGGACCAAGCCGTTGATATTGTTTGGTTGAGTGACGGGTACAGTAATGGGCTCGACCAGTTATATTCAGGTTGATTTTTTACAAACGACTTCTCAATATCTCTTAGCAACAATTCAGGTACTGTAAATTTCCTCTAAATTCTACCTTCATAATTTATATTCCCTTACTATGATTAAATTGTAACAGTCTAGGTGGATAGAAAGTTTGGGTTTAAAGAGTTTTTGTTAAAAATGTGAACGTTGAACGTTCATAAAATATTATGAACGTGTTTATCTAAGAGGAAAGTACGAATGGTCTAGTTTAGAGTAAGTGAAAATCACATGTAAATTAGCACTCTTTTTAGACTTACCGGGATTCGAACATCGGTCTCCCTATCACGGCCACCAAATAAAATACTCTAGTATTTCTTTCAAATATTCTCATCATCCTTTATCGCATGGATTAAATCTTAAGTAATATATGCACTTAGAATGCACTAGTAAAACTATTTCTGTATTCTCCTGTGTAAATACAATCACGATTAAATATCGTGAAGCCTTATTGTGATAATAAGATCGTTTGATTGTTGTGTCAGTCAGGCACGTTGACATGCTTAGAAACCTCTCTATTCTTCTTTACCCTTAAAAAAAGAAATGCTAAAATACAATAAAATGAATAGAAGGACACAAACATCCCTCACCAATAAAAAAGTATCTAAAAATCCCATGCTTTCTTCTGATAACAAGAGATCCACCCACAATTGACTAGAGCTGTACACACAGAAAGATGAACCAGAGCTAGGAGTTGTTCAGCCGATTTCAACACCCGACCACCAACTAGCTCATGGTGACACTTCACTGCTGTTATTTATCACGTCATACCATGTTTCAAGGCTTCAAAAAAAAGAGGATGGAAAAAATGGGGTTGAGAGGAAGAGAACATAAAAAATGGTCGAGGCTTTAATCCTCTCTAACGCCTCTGCTAAGTCCACTTCAAGACCCGCGAATACAGCGTCCAATCCCTCCTCTTCACCCTTCCCCCATTACTCCAACTCTCCAAATAACACAACATAATATACCGTCTCTGTGCCCACAATCCTTTTATTGACTGTACGCATGGATGTTTCCGTATCTAATTCAGGACAAGCCAACCAGTACGGTATGATTTTTTTATAGATTGATTAATTTATTATTTTTTGCATTATATGATTTAATAATTATATCAAGGGTAATTGGGTTTAGTAATTTATTTTGTATTGGTTAGGATTGTGCCAGCTACTGCGGTTATACAATAAATGCAATTTAATAATATCAGCTATATTGAGTTTATTGTTTGATAAGAATTTAATAATATATTTTTAGAGTAAAATATATAAATATACATAATTTTTTAGTTAATTTTTGAATATTTGAGATCTTATATCAAACTAGAATGACTATCATTTAAACAAGAAGCGATCATTGAAACTTGTGGGTAATTTTTAAAGAAGTGCAGGTCATAGGTTTCAGCTATGTACATTGTACAAATACTGACTCATGCGCAGAAGAGATATTAATTGTCTTATTAATATAATTTATTTATTATTTAGCACCACGTCTTACTAGCCACTCGGGTTATACGCTTTTTTATTAGTACAATGAACGGTGATTTACTTGTCTTTTTGGGTGCTACCGAGGTGCACAGGCAGTCAGAAGAGGATGTATAGGTGCATACCCCTTTTAACTTCAGCCAGCCAACATGAGGTTGGAGGTAGGTAAACAAATAACCCCTCTCTTGGGAATAACTCTCCCACCCCCTGGTATTCATAACAAGGACTTATGGTATGGTTAGGTTAGGTTTGGTTAGATTAGGTTAGGTTAGATTAGGCTGAAATTTGAATCACAGGAAATAAAAAATAAATTATTGCTTGATCACAGAATGAGTGTATGGGTTTATCGATTGTCTCTCCAGTGTGTTCTATTGCCACTCTGTTACGCAAAACACCTGTCACTCACTCGCTCTTACATTTTTCCTGTGTTTTGTGTTATGTAAATAACAACAAGGGATTAGGCAGAGAGTCATCCATGCGTTAATGATCTCGGGTCCTCCATCTATGCACTTCAGCAACCCTCAGATATGTCCAGGGCAGATCCTTCAAAGACCCTTCAACATTCCTTGGACCTTCTGTGCACTTAGGCGTTATTCATCTTTTTAAACAAATTAAGATGAAATATATTTGTTTTGAAATAAAGTTTTAAGGAAGTGGTTTTTAATTTTAATTTAATTTATTTTATACGTCTATTCACAATTCAAAAAATATACCAGATTGTTTAAAAATACACATTAAACCTTCAATGTATACATACACAAAACCATTTTCCAAGATAAATGGTAGTTTTGCTACTTACATGAACTGTTCCCATAGCAAGGATGGAAATAATGACCGTGTGAATTCGTATATTACATCTAGTAGCAAGGGCTTCACTAGCTATTTTGTGTTCGTTGGGATAATCGGTTCAGTAAAAGTTTATAGTTTGAATTAAGTACAGAAACATGGCCTGAGTGTGTAGGGCCTTAGAGAATAATAATTAATTATTGTAGAGAACTAACTTTGATAAAATATCACGATATTTTATTCCAAACTACAATAATTGTTGGACAAGAGAGCTTCAAAACATATCACCATGGCATCTATTATTAATAAAATTGAGGATATTTAACCTACATTTTCTTAACCAACTTACAAACTAGCTTAATCCTAGAATTTACAAATCACCCAGCTTACCCGTTGTTAATTCATCACAATGGAGCGTAACAATGTAAGTGGAAGCCCCGATTTTGCAACGATATATTTTTTCGGTCATGAAGGTAATCAAACCCGGGACCCCAAGTTCCGTAGGTAAACGCACTACCGATCGTTCTTAATGAACCCTTGTCGTATAGATACATAGAAATCAGGTCTAGCAGCTCTGTGGACTGTTCAAAATTGTTCCTCCATCTGAGTATATTGAGGGTGAGTATTCCTTAGTAATTTTCCAATTTCCCTCTATCCAAATGCAGGTTCATTTCTTCCTGGTTTTGACTTAATCTTCTCTGTAGTAAAACATAGTGCAAAATTTGAAACCAAAAACATTTAAGCATAACTTTGTGTGCCGGTAAATTACTTTAGTTAATCATATTTTTACTAAAAAAAAGTGTAAATAATTTAGTTTGTTAGTGCATTAAGCGTATAGTCCGAACCGATAGTAAGACACGGTGCTAGAAGAAATAACTTAGTGATTTCACATCATGGCTGTTTACAACTTATTCTAAGGAGTAAGAATTGGGGGGGTAATAGAGTAAAATACACCTGAACGAACTTAGAGAGAGGAGGGGCAAAGACACACTTGATAAATATGGTATATACTTCCCACTGTATCTAGCTGGGATTTGTACCTGGACCTACGCATCACTCTCATCCATGCGAGTTTGACACCACAGAACCTGTAACCATTAATGTGAATTATAACCTATCATAAATGTCCTTCTGTGAAATATGAAAGAATATGAATTTTATTGAAAAATAATGACAGTGAAAAGTGTTTTATTTTTACAAATATAAGGGATCATTTTTAATTTCAAAAATTATTGATTGGATTCATCATTAGTACACGTCGAAAGTTTTTAACAAACGTTATTAAAATCGGTTTAAGAAACATGCAATGATGAAAGGCTCTTTTGAAAGTTCATACGCATCAAGATTTCAACAAAAGTTAATATGTACTACAAAGCCAACCACTCATGATTTTTTTTTTCAGCTTGAAAGTATTAAGTGAGAAATGGCGTGACTAAATTGTTTTTTTATAAAAAAGAAAAGAAAGTATACTGCAACATTTCTATCGGTTTTGGCGGTCGAAGTGACACAGAAAATAAACTTATACAGTACAAGGCTATGAGTAATCTCTATGATTCGTGGTTTTACGTGTTCCTTTAAGGTTATAATATTTTATTTTTATGTACGGAACAGTAAGTCATGGTTTTATATTTCGATACATATTAATGACAAACTCCTTTATTAAAAGTCTGTGAGGAACGTGTACAGGTATGTACATATTATTTTAAACACGACTGGTTTAGTGGATTTGAGGCATAAAGGTTTATTTGGAAAATAGAGCCCACAGCTATGGGCATGCAGACAAAACGTCAAGCTCATCTACTCTAGTTCACCAATGATGATAAGGTCAGGGTTTGAATCCTGATAAGGTCTAATGAGAGTGATGTTTCCTAAATGTTTTCACACTCTCTCTCAAATGTGGGTACATTTTCTTATATGTCTATCTTTACTATCTTTAGAGTATTTGTATAGTTGATTACGGTTATCTCGTACGAGTAAAAACACGCGGTACAAAAAAATAAAAATAGAAAATTTCAATTCAACTTGCGTTCAACATGGGAAAATATGACTTATTACTATTGTTCTAGCAATTATATTATTATCTGTGTCTGCATCCGTCTGAGCTATCTACATATTTACACTAATGTCATAAAATTGGGGATGGTAGAATTGAGTGGGATTGTATTTACATTTGCATGGAGAGAGAGTATAAAACTCATAGGAAAATCTGACCTGAGCCAATAGAGCTAGGGTTCGAACTCCAACCTACCCGTCACTGTCAATTCAGTCTATTGCGAGCTTGATGCCTTAGATAACACTACTAGCAATGTGGGTGGGTAGTAATTATTAAACATATTCCTCTCCTTTGTATTTTCAAAAGTGTTTCTTGTTTGTGTTCTGAGGAGATAGCTGTGACCATTAGTTTTGTTGTTTGAAAAGTGTTGCGACTACATTGTTTTGTATTTAAAGTTTTAGTATTATCGCTTTGAATATTGTTAGTTGACGTGCCAACATTTTTTCTCTCTATGTTTTAGAGGTCTAAGAATGGAAAGTATGTTCTACTCAACGAAATGTGGGCCTGACATCTAGAAGAGATAGCCAATAGTAATTTGTATGGGTTGAAAGCCAGTCTCTTCTGTCCAAACATTTTGCTTTCTTTTTTCCAAACTTCGTTTGTGTCTTCAATACAGTCATAGAGATCCTGGTTGCAGTGGCAGCTAATGGAAACATTCGCTGGGGATGCACACATTTAGCAGTAGTATATATTGGTAACGCCTTGGTAGAAAAGTGGGGCGGGCGGTGTTGAGGGTTGAAAGGTTGACAAGGGGTACGGGAAGGGTTTCATTGTTTTGATAATGAGAATATAGATAATGTGTTATAAATTAGTCAATAATTGAACCGGTTTTAAGTTATTTGGTACTTTTTACATTATCAAGACCCCTTTGAGAGCAGAAGTATTGTGATCCTAAAAAAACCAACTTGAAATTTTGATGGATGTTGGCGTTTCAATATCCCCTGAACCCGAAAAAAATAGTTTTTGCTATGCCTTATGTCTGTCTATGTGTTTGTAGGCCCTATCTTGGCCTAAAGATGAAACCATTTTACTGATCGGGCTAGAAATAATTATTGGTACGTATCTAGATTTTTCCTAGGGATTTTTGGAATTAGATATCAAACCCTAAAATTAAGGTTAGTTTTCTTAAGGGTGAAAAGATATTTTTTTTTCAAAATCTACCCAGACGATTATGGTTAAAATTTGTACCTAGGCATTGTTCTACACTAAAACAATATAAAGTATCGCATTGTTCCATGAAAATGACTGAGTGTACTTTACATCTGTGGATATCTCGAATTTTGATCATATCTCCGACACTCTTTTAAGATACAAAATAGCTCATTATGTCAAAGTTGTAAGACTATTAAAATTAAACCAATAGTTTCTAAGCTATTAGTAAATAAATTATTTAAAATTAAATTATTATCTGAGAAATGGGATGTTGATTGTTATTATATTTATTGAACATAGACGTTCCTTTTTTCTCAATAAGTTTCTGTAACAGTGTATGTAATTTCAGTTATGCTGTTTCGTTCTTTCTTCTATTATTTTTCCGCAACAATGATTATTATTTCATTTCACATAACTTACGAGCTTTAAGTAAAGTAGTGAGGAAGTGTGTGTGGCGCGCCCTATAACTTATTTGAATTGCGGGATGAATTAAATATTCTAACCTCCTGATAATGCTGACCACACGGATATTATGTCCGACTGGACGGTTGGTGCTCTGCCAGGTACGCCAGAGTTTATTCAAAATTAATTATGATATCGCTTCTTCTCTCCGGGAAACTACTGCTGTGTTTCCTTGAACTGTACTCTCATAAACCTACCCTACAGGGCAGGATGGTTTCAGGCCCCAGAACAGGGACGGGGAATCTTTTCCAACCAGTGTGCCACTTTAAGGAATATCGGAATTTTGAAATATTCTAGTTTACCACCTCTTATTTATATGTGAGCCTACTAATGGCTATTTAGAAATAAAAAATGTTTAATATAATGAAATGCAATGAACGACAAATCAAATTGTAAATTTGTTAATAGTTTGAAACATGTTCGGCTTTGTTAGTCAAAATATTTATATTTGTTTCATAGCTTATTGTCTTCAACAGCACACAAGATAAATTCAAGTCCGAGCCAAGACGATTTCTAGGCGTTGACTTCTCTAAGTTCATTTTGACAGGACGATGAATGACATGGCTGTCGAAATATTATTGACTTCAAAAAACTATACCACGTTGGGAAAAGTTTTATTTAATGTTAGCGTGTCACCCAAATAGTGTTTGCGTGCTACCTAGTGGCTCACGTGTCATAGATTTGCCAATCCTGCTTTAGAACATAATTAAATGTATTTTATAAACACTATGCGTTTGATTACTATCTTAAATATCTATTAAGCTAAATTTGAATTTTATTCAACCAAACAAATTAAAATTTCCCAAAACAAACAAAGAAATAAGGAAAAAATAAAAATACGACATATAGACTTTATATTAATATAAAACACATGTTTTGAGTTGATTTATATAATTTTATATCTTATAAATGGTTCTAGGACACATTAAACAAATTAACAAATTATTACCTAAATTTATTTGTGCTCTTAAGAGTAACGCCTTTTCGAAGGGAAATATTTTCACACCTCGATATTTATTATGAACTTAGTACGATATTTTCTTGTGCTATATATATTAATAAATTCGTTCTTAACACCAGAACTATAAATTGATTTTATAAGTGGATTTACGAAAAATGATAGTAATTATTTAACTTATTTAGTTTGGTATTATATTTATCGATTACGTTCACTTACGTTTTGCCGTCATAAAACTTATTCAAAAAATAGCAAACCCCTTCTTAAATAATGCCGGATTTCTGACCGTCCACAGCGATTCCTAGTCCTACAGTATGCTATCATTTTCTTTAAGGTAGATCTATTTGTTTCAAACTTGAGTCGGTTGTCGACATACATTTTTCAAAGCATGTTTGAAAATAATTGACGTGTAAATGTTAGTCTGAATTTCCTCAAAGAACTGGGGCTGGTTGTTTCGTGACGATCGAAATTATATTTTCAGTGTCACCTATAATTTAATTATTTTCACGAAACTAAAGTACTAATGGCGTAGGTAAGATATATTATGAGAAATATGGGGGGGG
>CABFWB010000652.1:120266-146375 GCA_902151455.1 Timema bartmani | reverse complement strand
CATTTATTATAATCTTGTTGCTATCGACAGTGTTAAATATTCAATCGATTGTTTATAAAATTCATTTTTACATTTCGAACCTCAATGTTCGGGCCAACTTTGTGAAATAGGGAATTATCTCGTAGACTATGGGATGGGTATAAGCCCTAGTGTGGAGTCCATTCTATCCATTGAATGGTCACACTTGCCGCTAGTAGTTCTCTTCTTCACCACGTCACGATCCACCCTCTTTGTTTGTGTATCTATACGAGTGTGAGCTAGAGCATCAAAGTTGTAGACAGGGGAGGTCGGTAATTTGGGTTCTGAGCCCCCTGGAGGTAAATTTGATGGACCCACCTAGATTAGAAGGTCCATGTATACGTATACGAATCTGTATTGGCTAAAGGTATAATACAAATTTCTAGCGTCTCATCCCTGGAAAAATTAGCTTTCCACACCCTTGTATAAAACACAAAGATCTCTCGATGTAGTCAATTAAAAGAGTTATCGATAAATCTAAATGAATCAACATAGACACAATTATTTTCACATACAACAGAACAAAAAAGTTTTCCCAAACACATTAAAAAACATTTCTAATGTTGGGACGTATGAAGCGCTGGATGAACAATTTTCCAGTAACTAAACTTCTTCTGACGCTCTAGAAGCCAACTTTATCATTAACGCCTTTATCGGTTTCTATATCAGTTTGAGCCGGTGCTGACATATTAGTCGAACTGATAGGTCTCGATGATCTCGCAGAATCTCCTCTATGTCGTCTTGACTGTTGTGCATTAACTAATGCTCTATCCAAATCCCCCCCTCCACTCCTAACGTAACTCCTACACTAATAACATACGTAAGGAGAGTCTTAAGAGGTGGTCCTGAGTATCTCGACTAGCGAAGAGCTATAAGCACGTGCACACGTGCAGTCTCTCTTGGCTTCTCGCCAATAAATCACAGGCCCGGCTAGGCGTGGGGGTTTCCTTGGCAACGATGCCCCTACCCCCCTCCCTTCTCTTAGATCTTCTCCCTTCTCTGACAAAACCTACAACTCACATCCTACCTCTCATATTACTTGTTGCTTTCACCTTCGTCTAGCACAATTCCCGGCATCAAACTTTATGTTTCTACTTCTCATCTCGCTCCTTTTACTCTTTTTATAATAACTACGTGCTGGATGTTTTCCACGACGTTGCTTCTTACAGCTCTTTTCAAGTCGGTTTGGAGGTGGAAAATCAAAAGGAATGTTAAAGATATGAATGTAAAATTGAAAATGAGAGCGTGATGCTATTGGTGCTAGGTCAAATTAAAACAAAAATGTGGTCCATTGTTCTCCAAATAAATTTGAAAGTAGTTTGTTTGTATTTTTGAAGACTTCTTGGATTTAAGAGGAAATATTTAACTTATTTAATTTACTCTGATTTTTATTATGTACAGTAAATGAGCGGATCAAGTGTAAACTAAATATGTGGGATTTAAAGAATAGGTTGATGGGTTAATAGCAACGCACGTATTTACTAGACTACAGATTTGTTCTTACATCTTTTATTAAAATAACAAATAAAGTAAATGGCACGACACAATCGTATATAATTTCTCAAAAGCTTGCTATATTATGGTTTGATGCACATTTTCAGATATTGGTTTTCAGTAAACCACCCCTTATTCCGTTTTCCTCAGAAAAAACAAACTATTTTGGAAATCATATGAAACACTCGTCAGATATCAATTTTGAACAAAACTGTTATCGAGCTTTTTAAAACTTAAAATTTTCAAAATTGAGACGTCATTATACTACCCTTATGGCTAGAATACAGATCACGGTTTGGTCTCAGTATATGGTCATTTGACATATAAAATATCAAGCTTGAAATAAATCCATTAAATGGTTTCAGCTGAGTTACCGACAGACAGGAGATACATATACAGTCACATGGGAAGCAGAAACTACTGTAAAAGCCCACTCTATTTAGTTCAGGGGCATATCAAACGTCAAGAGATATTATAATATCGTGAGCAAAAACTTTAACGATCAAAATACTTTATTAAATGAGAAATTAAATATGGTTAGTTTCAAAACAACCGCTTTAGTCGCATACAACATTTGGGAGAGGTAAAATTATTCTAGTAAAGACTTATCCTTTGTAGTGAAACTACCTAATATGCTGAGGATGCAATACAAAACTGGTATATATCTAATTAGTATAATTAAATTATATTTTCATAACATATATGGTGGAACTTATTTTTATTTGTCTATTTCAGATCAGTGCCTCTGGGTGAAAGCGAGAGTGACTATTGAACATGGAAATACCAGCATCGGTTGGCACGAAGACTCGACTTAGGTATTGTCTAGTCAGGTTTACCACTGATGTAGAGGTCAGCTGATTAGAACCCCTGCCGTGTGTACTAAGAGTGTTTTTTTTTCTAAATGGTCTCCCCCCTTCCCTTCATTTAAATGCCGGTATATCTTCTCTAACGTATACCTTTAGAATCCTTACCCCATCAGTCTAATTAAATGTGGATAGCCCGGACGTTAAGTCGCGCAGATAAGGAGTGACAAAAATTTCGAAATTTTATGTATCACCAGGATGCTTAGAGTTCCTGAGTATGGTTGTGTTGATTCGAGCACAGGTTGTCTGAGAGTGGGTTGAGAAAATCTCGACGGTAGAATTCCTCAAATATCATGCTCACAGCCTAGAACACTACTCTAATTAATAATATTTTATTTTGTTTAAATTTAATGGCTAAAGTTGTCCACTCAAACTCTAAAATAAAATTCCAATATAACTCCGGTTTTCCAGTTAAAACAAATATATCCACCCAAATTTTTAAAAGGCTTTCTCTCCGGATTCAAAATATGAACAAATGATTCTGAATTATAGTATTTTGTAAACAGTATCTTGAGCACAACACAAAATGTTATTACATGAGAAAATATGTTTATTGAGTATTTTACTTAATAACTACGTCAATAGACTAGAAGAGTCTTACAAAATAATTCACAACACCTTCAACCCCAATTCCCCCCTAGAAAATCAGTCTACATCTTTGTGAATAATCAACATTCTCATAGCTTTTTTTAAAGGTATGAATAAAAAAGGGATTATTCCCCTTGTTATGTGCGCTCATTCACAAGTAAAGAGTAGGAAAGTTAAACAGTAGAATATATACAAATAATCTACATCCAGTGGGGGTGGAACCTTATATGTGTAAAGGGAGAGGCGAAGATTATAAAAAGTTTACATAAACTAACTGTCTTCCAAGCCTAAGAGGGATTCAGGGTTACCCAGCTCCAGAAAATGTTTGGAAATTGAATTTTTCTAGAAGCTTCTTGATGTCCTCAAATGAAAATATTTTGAAAATTAGACTTCTCTCCAATATATTGTAATTGATCCTCTCTCCGAAATTTTCAAAATTTTGATACCCCTAAAAACTATTTAGAGTGGTATTTGCATTTAAATTCCTGACAAACGGCAACCTTCAAACATTTTTCACATTTGATTTCCCAATGCAGAATATTCAAGCAAAATTCGTGGTTTTCTTGATTTTTCTGACCAGTGGCTATTCTGTTGGTGTATTTAAACAGCACTTTATGAACCGACTGACCATATAAGCACACGACCTAAAAAGGGACTTAATTTTAGAACAGATATAGCATCCATTTCTCCAACCTTCAATTCAGCACTGTGAGAGAGGAATCCTGGAATTCACCAATAATACATTTTGCATTCATGCCAGGAATTGAACCAGGAAACCTCTAATATACTATGCAGACACACTAATGACTGAGCTAAGGCTTTAGTTAGGTAATAATGATGAAAAACGAGGATTGGAATGGCACCTATCTGCTGGATTTCAATTCCGCGTCAAATCTGGCCAATAATAATGTTTATGACCTTGTAAAACTGCTCTTTGCAGCGGCCACCAAAGGCCAGGCCCTGTTAACCGTCCACGCTAGTGTGGGTAAACGTAGGACAAGAGGGTCCATTTCAATGTCTGTGAACGTAATTTGTGAAACAATGACGACGCTGCTGTATCTGATGTGCCTCCATGGAACTGCCACACACGTGTCGCAGGAGGTATGGGGGCTCATACGACGACACGTGCATTAAAACGTAACTAATTTAGAAAGCTATAGGCTACCCAGAAGATAGGCTGACGTCAATGAGTCCGGGTAGAATCCTAAGGGATTCTTCAGGTTTTAGTTTTCCCTTTGGCTTATATATAACACGTTTGACAAGATAAATTCATAAACCCAAAATGAATATATATATTCGTCTCGAAAGTTAGAGTTGAACGTGATCTGGTCAATATTGAACCATCGAAAACCAAAGTAGACAAGATAGTTGTAAAAAACGAAAATATGTACAGGTTTTTCAGTGTAAAAAGTACTTTAGATGTATTTTTAAATCCACATTATAAAAAATAAGTTCGTAGCATTGGCATAAATATGATATGGATTGTTAGAATTTGAAAAAAAAAAAATTGTCTGTATTTTTTACATGTGATGGCTGTTTTCTCACGTAACGACGCATGCTATATAACAGGACGTATAACGGGTCTATCTCTACCTCAGACTATTGATTCTGTATTAGGTTGCAAGATTAGAGCAATTTAAAATAAATAAGCTTAAATTTGTTAAATTGAAACATTTATTTGTGGGCGACGTCTACTCTTTCAGCGGGCTGCGTGTTGAAGACCCCTGTTCCAGACTTTTTTTTATCGTCCTTTTTATCAACCATGCAGTTACTGGGACTAAAGAAGGAACCCATTTAAAAAAGTTGCTTTAAGGGGTCTTTGTGCTCATTATGGTGAAGTTTTCTCTCCCAACAGGTAAATAGCTCGAAAGACTTTGACTTTTGATTCGGAGCCTTTTTCAGGAGTAGGACCTATTTGACACGAATGGGGCGTCTCCTAGAGAAGTAAAGTATAAGTTTGAAGGTAGTGTCAAGGAAGGAAGTTGTAGTGACTTTGGAAAAGTTTCTTAGGGCATAGTTCTGTGACAAGTGTCTGGTTGAGTTTGGTCAGGAGAGGAATAGGGGTTATGAGGGGAGGGTGGGGGGTTGACAGAAAGGCAAGGCTAAAGAAAACTTGATGCAAGAGGTAAGAGTTCATCGCAAGACTCTATTATAACTTACACAATCTTGAAATCTAATTTAATACATACAGTACTAAAAAATATGTAGCCCAAATATAAATTATGTAGTGACTTAAATACAAATTATGTTTTTGTCGTAATATACCTTGTCAGATCATTAATAAAAGTGTTGTACCTACCCAAATATAAATTGTGTATCTTCATGATTTTAAGTTTTGCACCAATAGGAATTATATCCATATATACATGTGAATTATAGTTGTGTATACATGTGAATTATAGTTGTGTATACATGTGAATTATAGCTGTGTATATATGTGATCTCAAGTTGCACATAATTTAAGTTGTTTCTCACCATGAGCTCAGGTTGTGTGCTTGGAAAGTTTTTACTAAAGAAAAGTTTAGAATGTTTACTATATATAAAACTTTTAAAAAAAATTGTACGGTGATCTGCACAGACTTTCTCTCTCTTTTTTTATTAAAATAGAGACACTCACTAAAATATCATAAGATTTGTGAAACAAAATAATATACGTGGTTGTAGAAACTCTCCACCAAAGAGCAGAAATTAAATAATATACACTGTGACAGACACATTGAGAAAAGAGGAACATCTACGGTCACAAAAGAGCATAATCATTATTTCATTTTAAAAGATTTTTCACGAAAATATACATATATTTTCTTATAAATCAGAAGCTATTGGTTTTATAAAAATATATTTCAATAAAAGGTTTGTATTCTCGATAGTACTACAACTTTTAATGCATAGGTTATTTCATATCTATAATAGTTTTGGAAATATAAACAATATTGGAAATTTCTCCTCATGTAAGGTATTCTCAAATTCATTTTTATGGGTAAATGAGAATGGCCATTTTGTTTGTAAATTTAAATAATGGCTAAATACAAAATTTATTCAAAATCTTTATGGGAGATTTTAATAAATGTGATTTTTTTCTCTTTTGCCCTTCAATAAACTAAATTTAATTTTAGGGTTGTGTATCTAATTTTAAAAATCCCTCTGGGGAAACTTATGAATACCCTAGATACGAAGTTTTAGCCCGATCAGTAAAATGATTTCGGCTTTAAGCCGAGATACAGACACATAGACAGACGTACAACATCGTGAAAACAACTTTTTTTTTTGTTCAAGGGGATCATGAAACGTTAAGATATATTAAAATCTCAAGATAGATTTTATTTGACGATCACAGTAATTTTCTTTTCTAAAGGTCAAACTAATCTAAAACTAAATTTATTTTTATATTTGTTTACTTATTTACTAATTAGTAATTTATCAGTATTAACAGGCTTCTAATTTAAGGTGGCATATATATATATAATATATCCCACAACTTTACGTAAGAATCCTAAAACGACATTTTAATTATAAATTCAATTTTGTTACTAATAATTTAAAAAATAAAGTAAATAGCTATAAACATAGATCCACCCTTCCTCAAATAAATAAAGACTGTTTAATAGAGTTACAAAAGAAAATTATAAGATAGTCAAGAATTGTTTAGTAGTTTTAAAGCTTACAAATTTTAATCCCCATGAAATATTGCAGCGAGGGTATTTACCTTCAATTAGGCGGTGCCCTTAAGGTCATCAGTACCCCTCAAATAACCGTCACACACTCGACTCATTTTAAGAAGAAAATAATAGTTTTATGTCTACTGTCCTTGCCACTACTTATAAAAATACGAAGGACCTTTAAGCTTGACGTAATTAGACTCATTGAGCCAAGGGCAGTCCCGCAGATAGGTCTGTGGTGATGTTTTATGTGAAGCTTATTTTTTCCCAAACGTGTTTCGCGTTGTGTTACCGACATTTATAAAGGCAAGCTTTAAAGCTTGAACCTCGTAGTATTATAGTAAAGTTTACATTTATGTGAATATAAGTTGGAGGTGAGTGGGTGTTAGAGTTTAGGAAAATAATGTGCAACAATGTGCCTTTTTTTTTTGTGTTTATTGATACTTAGATCTGCAAATTGCAATGTTCCATCTTATTCAAACACTATTTTGTTAATAACTGATGCAATATATATTGTCATTCCACCAATATTATATTTGTAAACTAATAAAAGCTGATAAACAATCTTAACTCCAACACTCATCTCTGATTTATTGGCTTGCATTGAGCCTTATTTATTTAGCTGTTTTGGAAATTTATAATACATTGTCAGATTCTGGCACGAATAATTCTTTTTAGAAGATATAAACTTTTTTTTGTGGTCACCATTGAAAATATTCTATTCTATTATATTATTAGTATTATTTTAAAGGTATTAATTGATATAATTATCTGAGATTAAGGAACTCACAAGTAATAAATACATAAATTGGTGTCCTAAACAATAATTGTGTGTTGAGTTATAAAGTAATTTAAAAACTGGATTATGTGCGAGTATTTATATATCATTCATTAAACTTTGAAACTGTTTTACGATTACTATTACATGTATACACTCTGGAGCTAGGTGGTATGGGTACATTGCACATCCCTTGTTCTCATAGAAATGGGAGGGTGGGGGATGGGTACATTGCACATCCCTTGTTCTCATAGAAATGGGAGGGTGGGGGATGGGCCTCGGTCTATGAAAAAATGTGCAACAATATACTTCTTTTTGCGTGTTCATTGATACCTAAATATGCAAATTGCAATGTTACATCTTAATCAAGCACTATTTTTATAATAGCTAACCCAAGTTATCCTCTCATACCACTGATATTATTTTTTTAACTAATAATTCATACAGCAAAATTATATTTAATTTAAGAAATAAAAAAAGGCTCAAAAAAAGCCAACAAATCAGAGATAGGTGTTGGAGCTAATCATGTTAATATGTAATACGTCTTTCTCTTTGAAATTGTTTTTAAGCGTTTTAAAGATGTTGCTAGTAAATAAATGAAGAAAAAATATATCCAGCGTTCACATGATTTGACAATACAGGAAAAAAAAGAAATTTAGTGATTCTCTATATATTATTTCCATAGTAAGTGGTCTATAATATGTTCTTACTATGTATGCACTGTGACATGCTATATGCATATAGCATTTTTTTTTACTCTCTCTCGACACCTCGGAGATAGAAGTATTGTTATCGTAAAAAAAATCGAACTCAATATTTTGATAAATGTTGACGTTTTATGACCCCCTGAGAACAACGAAGTGGTTTTCGCATTGCCGTCTGTCTGTCTGTACCTTGGGCTGGAGCCCAAACTATTTTACCGATTGGGATAAAACTTGGTATCTGGAGCTTTTATAAGGGGCCCTTCAAGGGATTTTTGGAATTAGCTTAGATGTCCAACCCTAAATTTAAGAGTTGTTTACTGAAGGGCAAAAGGAGAAAAATTGAATTCCTCAAAATTTTCTCTAATGATTTTGATCTAGTTTTATATCCATACACTTTATTATTATAAGCAAGATGGCTATTTTCAATTTCTCATTAAAGTGATTTTGAGGGTACTTCACATGAAATAAATTTTTCAATTTTTATAATTTCTTCGCAACTATTTAATATAAAACATAATTTACTACTGTAAAGTTGTAGTACTATTAATACTAAAAATATTTTATTTGAAATATACTTTTATAAAACAAATATTTCTGAGATATAAGCAAATATATATACTTTTTAATTCAGTTCTTTGAAAATTAATTTTATTCTTAAGCTCTTTGATGGACAAAGGTTTCTTTTTTCTCTGTAACACTATTCCTAGTTCCTAAAAAATAACATAGAGTAAGTAAGTCACAGTATATATTATGTTATTTATGATATTTGGTGTAGTGTTTCTACAACAATGTATAGATCTATCACCCGCCTCGGTGGCGTAGTTAGCTAACGCACCAGTCATGTTGAGCTCGACTGTCGAGAACGGGGAGATCGAGGTTCGAATCTCGGTCGGGTGAACTGAGGGTGGTTTTTCCTAGATGGTTTTCCACTATCCCTCCACGCAAATGCGGGTTCACTTCCTCTAAATTCAACCTTCCCAATTCCTAACCCATTAGTGTAATTAGTACTTAAGCGTATAAACCGAATGGGTAGTAAAACGCGGTGCTAAGTGTTTGTGTGTGTGTGTGTGTGTGTATAGATCTATCATTTTGTTTTATAATTCTTACAAGATTTTAGTAAATGTATATTTTAAGATAAAAATGGAGAAGGTCTGTGCGGTACACCATAACATTTATTTTACTCAACCTAACTTAACCTGGACATATCATCATTTTACTCCCACAACCCTCGGACAGAAAGGTCCTGGTAGCTATGATTACGATACTTTATTAAATATAATGTAGTTAGACTTTTTGCATTATTTTATGACAATATGTGGGTTTAAGTAGGGGTTTATATGGTGGCGTTATTTCCCGCCTAGTAATGAAAATCTTTCCGTATCTTTTTTTAAAAATAATTTGCCCCAAAAGGTAGAAAGCTTATATTGAAGGACTTCACTATGGCGTAACTTACAAGATAAGGTCATAATGCAATCTGTCAAAGTAAGACTGTGCTACCTTACAGAGTAACTGGATTGTAAATATTATATTAAGGTGGGATGAAAGGGGAACAGGCCAGTGTTTTTCAGATTTTATGGTAGCACATATTTTGTCCCAAATAAAAAATATTACTCCAGTAGAAACATAATGTTTAATTTTCTTCACATGGTGATGTAAACAGTGGTTGAATATTTGTCATGAGCGTGGTGGAATTATCTAACAAACTTTTTAAATTAAGAGAAAAAGTTGTAATTAAGTTCCGGAACACCCTTTACCGATCTTCAAGAAATTTTGAGGTCACCATGTGAAGAAAATTAAATTTTATGTTTGTACTGTAGCAATATTTTAAAATACGTTTTGCCATAAAAACTGAAATGACACGCCCTTTTTTCGCGTCCCCTTCAATCCCACCTTAATACAAATAAATAACGCACCAGAATTAAGTTAATTATTTTAAGTGTGAAAGAGGACCCTCAAAATAACACTGCCCCAAATGATTTATTACAAATTAACAAGAGTATTAGTTTTACTCTTTCAAAATATATTCCGGTACTAGCAACAGAAAATAAATTTTGATTCTTAAAAATATTTCTGCTAGAAAAAACAGCTGGTTAATGTTGATACTTAATTATAACTTTACAATTTTTCTATTTTGGCATGAAAATAATATCACAACGTTGCTTCACCATTATCTTTATGTTTTAGAAAATAATTTTGTACATCAAATATTTGCAGAGTGTACTATTCACCTACTCCATCCTTGACTTGAAGCACCTTTGAGAAAATATATATAAAAAAAAACTAGCTGACTAGAAAAGTTTGATAAAGTATCACATTGTTTAGCTTCCATCTTAGAAAATGACACAATAAGTAAGAACTGGGGGATTAAAAACACAACATTTCCGTATAAATAAATAAATTTAATTATATCAGCTCTTAGAAAAGTTTCTTTGAGTGGAAGCTCAACTATAACTGTTGCCTTTTGGATTTTGCTGTTGTGAAAAGATGAATGAGTTATCTCCTATATCTGCCGTTTTGATCTCTGTACACACAACGAGAAATGAGATGATAATTTGGAGCTGTTGAACCAGCTATCAGAGTCACTTTGTTTGCGAAATCTCAACTTCTAGGAGAGAAAGAATGGCATAAGATTAATATCTTTTAAAAACACAATGTGCTATGTGACATGTTTTTTATCAATAACCTTACAATTATATAGTTTAGAAAATTATGAATGTATGTTTTGAATCATGAGTATGTGCCTCTTAAAAGTTTTGAAGACTGGTTTGAAAAAACCTATTTTATCTTGAAAAAAATTCTATCAAACATAAATATGTTGTTTTTACTTATATAAAGTTAACTTTTATATAAAAATTCATATAAAATTTAAAATATAAACTCTATAATGATACAAAAAATATACCAAGATAGCTAGATATGTTTCACTTAAAACAAAGAAAGGTTAATTTAACTAATCATAATTAGGTCATCACTCTTGCAATAATTGGTTTGCTGCAGCACCCCTTTTGCATATCATGGGCCAAATATTTTACATATTTTGTACCTTCTTCTTCCAACATCGTTCACTATCTGATTCATGTACTCCAGTCTTGATCTACCTCTTGAATATTTCCTTCCACATCTCCTTTTATGAGTATCTTTCTCAAGATATTATGTCTCAGTATATGGCCCAATAAGTTAATTCTTATTTGCTGCATAGACTACTTAAGTGAAATTGTTATTTAGGAAACAATATTATTATACTCCAAAAGAAGCGTAAAGGTAGGCCTATATAAAAGGTTTCGTTCCCACCTTGTGTGCAATGGTGGTTAGAGTGTTCGACTACAAGTAAAGAAGATCCTGGTTCAATCCTAGTTAGATTCAGGTGGTACTGACGAAAACATTTACTATCTTTGGGGTCTATTAGGATCGTTCTGCTATCCAATTATTTAATAAATAGGTTAATATCTAGGTTGGTAGTATTAGGAGTGTTGTCTTAGATTAAGTTGGTTTGTAAGTCATGTACTGATATAATTGGTTTGTTTGGGAAGTAAGATTATGAGAAGCCCACGAATGTTAAAATTGAAATGAATAGTTAGCCAAGAAAGACAATTTTAATAATGTCTAGCTCATAAAAAAAAACACTTGCTCTCAAAGTTTTCCAGCAATTATTTCAATGTAAATGCACCCCCGAAACTAAATTAAAGTAGAGACGTCAAAGACAGGCTTGCCTTATCCCTGAACAAGGTTGAAAACCATCCCCCTCAAAGTTTTACAAAGTTTCTCTACAGGGACGACCGTATTTTGAAAACAAAACAAAGCTTACTGTTATAGCCTTACTTTTTACCAGAGGTAGAACTGAGTTTGTTGTCTCTCCGTGAGCTCATATTTTCGTGTTTATTGTTGGAACCCAAAGAAATAAAGCAAGAATAAATTTGTCAAATTAAAACTCTATCCACAATATAATGTTGGGAAATACTCGGGTAACTGAACTAACACAAAGGTACATTTTGTCTTAGTAAATTTAATGAAAGGGGAAATTATAAATAAAAAAAATACAACCTTCTACTGTGAGCACATAGACAAAGGCATTAGTCACGCTTGTTGTTGTTTTCTGGTGACTGGGAAGTCGGGTTTTTTTCTGCACCGTCTAGCGGTATCTGCCCCCAAAGTCCTGGGTTTTGATCCTGACCTGATCGCCCTTGATTCTCGTGAGTAGGTCACAAATAGGTGCTATTTTAATTTGTTTTGGCACCAGGTAGTTACAATCCTACAAATTTTAATATTTGATTTAATATATCTGACAATTTATGGAGTTATAACGTAGGTATAACGTATAGGTAGGTTTAATGAAATATATTTGTGGGTAACATAATTTAAATTATTATTTATTTATATGATTTATGCTAGAACCTAGTAAGAGTGGCCATGTCTCCTCCGTACTTTTGACTATCACACGTTTAATCTGGTTGATGTCTTTGCGACGAGTGCTCCTCCGCTGAGGCACTAAGTCTCCTGAAACCCTCGTTTCCTCAAAGAAATGTCCACCCCACATGGTCGATTTCCATCGCTAAAAATAAATCGGACAAGATTATAAAACTGCACCTTGGGGGTCGGAGACATTTTTCTATAGTAATAATGTCCTGTTCTCAACTCATAAATCATAGAATTACTCTAGGTATTGTCATACTGGGTTGAGAAAGTGAGAAAAAGTGAAGCTCAATAATTCATCTTTGAAATTGTGATCCATACATTCTGAAAATGTTAAAATGAAATATATGTTTTGCTTCAACTGCATTTTACTAACTATCTGGGGTATCTACTTATAATCGGATACTTTAATCCACGGGCACAAAGTCTAAATACATAATCTTGACGTCCTGGCTGTTTAGCTGCAAGTATGGCAGTACCCTTAGCATTCAGTTTAATACATAAATATTACTATCTGGGGTATCTACTTATAATCGGATACTTTAATCCACGGGCACAAAGTCTAAAGTTAAACACACTAATTAGACTGGTTTGCCACGAAGAGATTGGGGTTCAAATTCAAATAGAGTATAATGAGGGTGTTATCTAAATAATTTACAACCATCCTTTCATGCAATAATAAGTATATTTTCTATAAATTCTACCCTCCTCGTCCCTACTTCAATACCATAAATATACGGATATTCTGGATGGGGAACTAGACATAGTGCACACACACGATTACACTAATGGATAATGGATGAGTATGGCAGAACTTATAAGGACTTACCCTGCATTTGAGTATAGGAAAAGTATTAGATTCAATTATTTCAATTATGATATATTATTCAATTATTTACCTATATATTTTATTATGAAATCTCAGACCTTTTTATCAATGATCCTGTACATGTACGAATTTCCCTACAAATGGACATATCTGACATCTAAAATAAGTTTATAAATTTACTTTCACTTATTCATACCTTAATTAATTTGTTCTTCAGCTGTAACTTTTGATAGATAATATCAATACCTTTAAAAAAACATCAAAAATATAATAAAATGTTATCAACGTCACCCACAAAAAATGTGTTTGTATTTTCTAAAAGGTGCTCCAAGGTCCATTATTAGGAAAATCAAGGTCTAGGTTACCAAACAACGCGACTACTTGTCAGCGACAGCGACTTGGTGTCACCAATATAAATACATAATCTTGACGTCCTGGCTGTTTAGCTGCAAGTATGGCAGTACCCTTAGCATTCAGTTTAATACATAAATATCACGAAATATAAAACAAATTAAATCTCAATGTAGCTCGCACCGGGAGGTCACGTGGACAAAAGCATCAGAGCCGTATTATCTGGTTTGCTGGTGAATGTTAGGTCAGGACTATAAATGTTTTTGAAAATGGTTTCCTACCCTCCCTTCACAAATATGTGGAGACATTTCATCTCAACTATACCTTATTATGTTCTATTACACTAGTGTAGATCTGTGTATAGCTCGAATGGATAGTAAGACGCTGAGCAAGGGGGAATTGATATCAATAGCCATGTATACTTTGTGTTGATTGGTAACCGGTTTTTATATGTCATAAGAAAGTGATTGAATAAAAAAAATAATTTTTAGCTTCAAAATTTCACAAAAATTACAAAATATCAACACTATCGTGGGGGGGCTTTACTACAAACCCTGTTATTAGGACAAGCAAATAAGTCCACTCTAGATTTTTTTTATCTAAGTTTATCTTGTACACATTAATTCCATTAGTATTAAAATCTTTATATAAAAAACATTTAAAAATGGATAGGAAGCCATCAGTAAGTAAAAAATATACCAAAATGAAAATATAAAACCCTACGAATTTCACACTACCCGACAATTTAACAATTTCGATAAAAGATAAACATAAAATTCAGTCTAAAGAGACAACGAGACAGGAAGCTGCGGAAAAACTCTTCACTCTACATTTACTTTATTTCTAACATTTCAATACCGTCATAAATCATAATCTCGAACAAAGGAGTTTGCTTCCTTCGCCTCTTAGAACTTCACTAACACTCCACAACTCCCACAGAACATTCATTTTTCACGAGAATATTCATTTAAAACTAAATAAAAAATAAATAAATACACACGGTATATTTTCCACAGCATCTCGCTACCCATTGATGCTGTACGTATTGTAAGTTTGTTAATGGGGTTAGGGATAAGGAAGGTGCAATTTAGAGCATATGTACCCGCATTTACTTATATAGAGAATTGGAAAACCGTTAAGGAAAATATGACCTTAGTGTACCTGATTGGGATTCGAACCCCGAGCTTCCCATCACCAGCAATACAGTTCATTACGGGAGTTACTACTGATACGGTTTATTATAAAATGGTTTCATATAATTTTCCAAAAAAATTATTAAAATGAATTTTCTAAGTTATCGAGGTCAATACTTTTAAAAACTAGAGATAGAGGGAAATACCTATTTTAAATTATATTAGTATTAATATCAAATTTAAAACCATCTTTAATAAAAAATCCGATTTTTACTACCGAGAAATATTCAAAAAAATTACATATAAGATAACCTAAAAATGTTAAAAATTACTTCAAATTTTCAAAAATAAAAACAACCTAAAAATATTAATATTAAAAAAAATGACTTCAAACTTTAAAAAAACATGAGAATAATTATAAACAAATATTCATTAATACACACGACTAATTAACAATAAACTTTAAACATGTAAAATGCAATGAACGCCTTTAACAACTAAACTCTTGCATTTTGCTAAATATAATATTGATTCACAAATATCTTATTCTGAAGTAATAGCTATCCCCTTCCAACGCAACCCTCTCAAGCCTATACCCTGATTTTGGTTGGAAGACCGGTAGAGAAAATTCAAACATATTACTTTGCGGCCGACATTGATAACATTTCTTTACACTACTTGTATTATTTTATAGGTATTAATAATATCTATCAAAAGTGACAGCTGCAGATAACATGACTTTATGTATGAATATATTAAAATGGTTGTAGTAACTTTAGTAACTAACTTCTACTGTTCTTCCTACCAAAATCATACTATAGTTGCAGTGTATCGCCAGGAATGTGTGTACCCTCAATTTGGCAGGAAGAACAGTATCTGGTGGTTAATAAAGTTACTAAAATAAGTTTAATATATTCATAAATCAAGTCATGTTATCTGTAGCTGTTACTTTTTTTGATAGATATTATAAATACCTATAAAATAACACTAACAATACAATAAGATGTTATCAATGTTGCCTCAAACTTGAGTTCTCTAAACTGTTTTTTCAACCATTGGTTACATTATTTTCTTATTCCAACAACCTGCGTTAAAAAATTATGTTTTGATATATATGTATTGGTATTTATAGAATATTAAAAAATATACTTACTAAACATGAATGCCATAAATTGACTAATACACTCCTAAAAATGACTAAAAAAATTATCAAACCAAGAAAATATGACCTTAAATTCCAAAATGACAAAATATGATTTATAAAATATACATTTCAAACAAAAATGACATATCATCAAAATCCAGGTCCTGAATTATACTTAATCGAAGAGGAAGTAAGAGTTTGGGAAAGTAAATTTTTAGGAAATACACTCGAATTAGGGCGGAGAGGGGCTGGGTAAACAGCAGTGATTAATTATATTTAATAAACTGGACCATGACCCACATCTCCAAAAATCAAGTCTATTGAAAGCTTGATGCCTAAGACCATATGACCAAAGGTGTCAGTGTTATTTTTATTAAAGAGAAAATAGGACTTAAATTTTTGCTTGAAAAATACTCTCAAAATAGTTTTGTATGTATATATTTTTTTAAATATGAAGAACGTTCATAAATCTAGCTATGGTAGGATTAAAATTCATGGCATGAGGTTTTCCAGACGTGTTGAATGATGGTTTGTGAACGCTTTACGGTTCATGCTTTGCCACGCTCCATACACACACACACACACACACACACATATACACGCCTATATGGATGTCGTTGTTGTCAAAAGGGATTGATGAGTGGACAGGCGCAATTTGTTTGATATGAAAAAAGGTGAAAGGATTATTAGAACCTGGGTAGAGGTAGGCATAACAAATCAACCCATCTACTGCAGAAATAAATAAATGTATATAAATTGCACAGATATTAACAGGGAGACAATTAAGTCCAAATAAAATTAGTAATAATTGTATTTAATTTATATAAGACTTTTTTAATATATACAACACATATTTGGTGACCCTCTCCGGTAATAGAATAGACTAAGACGTCACTCTTATAATACTAACTCTTACAATGGTTCGATCCCAGTCAGGTGTACTGAGGGTGCGTTTTTCCTAAATGATTTTCCACTCTTACAACACGCAAATGTGAGTACACTATTTCTAGATTTTACCGTCCTAATCCTTAACACAGTAAATTAGTTAGTACTTAGGCGTTTAGCCCGAATACGCAATGAAGGTGCTTTCTTAGATATTTTTACACTCTCCCGCCAAGCAAATGTCGTGTTGTAAACTTATTATACTCCAACTCTGCTGTATCTATTGATAGTAGCGCTCAGAATGAAACAGTAGGTTATAGTTAGACTGTACTTATAGTCAACTGGTATGACGTGTTGTAACATACCTCTTTTATACATCTCATCCTGTGTAGTTAATTGTACTTGCACTATTTAACTTTTTATTTTTATTTCAGCACCGCATTTCACTACCTGTTCAGTCTATATGCATTAAGATTGGATTTAGAGAATGTGTGCCCGCATTTACGTGCAAGGAGAGCGGAAATTATTTTGCAGAAAACCAGCCTCATTACACCCAACTGGTGTTCGAACCCTAAGCTACCTGTCATTGGCAGCCTACTCTATTGTAAGAGTGATGCCTTAGAGTCTTATACCAAGCGGTCACCGAAGCAGGCAACTCTTTAACTGTTTCTTTGGTGTGTTATTATATTTCTGCACTAACCAATCTAAACGTGGTTTGTTCCTACATTTTAAATAATAAAATTAATGATTAAAGATAAAGAGAGTAATTATTAGACCGATTTCTCCACATTCAATAATTTAACAAATTAAATTGTTCATTTATTCAATGTGGACACATTTACTCTAAAGTCTACCTTCCTATCCTTACCTAATTAGTGTAAATATGTGGATATCCCGGATGGCTAGTGAAACCGGTCGTACAGACAAAATACAAAACAAAAATATAAATAACATAAAATTGGCACAAAATTAAGCCTGAGGCATTATTTAAACTTCAAATAATGCTACACCATAAAAATCTTTCTCAAAAGAAAGATGCAATCTATTATGGACTATTCTATTTACCGGCCTACTTTTTATTATGAATTATTACATTCAATACCATGGCTAAGACTTATCTATAAGGTAGGTATGAGGAAGTTTATATAGGAGAAGTGCACCTGCATTAGTGTGGGGAGAGGATGGTTGAATCCCATGTGAAGAATTACCACCCAGTGAACCCGACCAAGCTTACAATTTCAACCTCCCCATCACTATCAAGTCAGATAATCGTGAAATTAACACCTCAGACCATGTATCCACCAGATCGGGTGGCAGACTTTAGTACTTTACGTCATAGGTTCTTAAACTTTTTTTATTATTGACTCTTTTTCATAAGACAAGATTATTAGCGATCCCCGGGCACTAATCATGTTGAGTTGAGTTTTTTTATGCCATAGTGTCAGTTTATTAAGAGTTTTATATCAAATGAGAATAGAAATAATCAACATATTTACTTCGTCTGGTTCATGAATTGGGTAGTGCTTTTGCTACTCAGTTCAAGAACTGGATAAGTTTTTTCCCGGTCCGTGAAATGGACAAGTGAAGAACAAATTTGGTCTTTAAGTTAATCTAAATTGTAATCGTTTTATGATGAAAGGTTTGGTTAAATTATATTGAGTTAGTTTAACATATAATATCCTAAAAGATTCTTAGTATTAAATAGATGTATTAGATTGTACAATAAGTTCCAGTTTATGAATTGGGCAAGTGTTAACGCAATTTTTACCCACTTCATGAAATGGTCAAAAGGAGAGGCCAGTTCACGAAAATGGACAGAAATTGTGCCGATTCGTGAAATGGTTGATTTCATTATTGGTGTGACATATAGTTGATCGTCTCACTAGATAAAATTTTCACAAACTTTCCAATAGTATGAAGTAAAATCAATCATCTTTAATAACGATTAAACTTGAAGATGGTGACAAATCACCGAAACATGTCGTCGTCGTCGTAGAAGAAAAGTATTATATAAAATAAGGAGAAGGGAATAAAAAGGAAGATACAACCTTACTATCAATTATTATTACTCCATACCAAATAAACATGAACATTATTAAATTGTAATGTTCAATAGTAAAAAATTTAACTTATTCTTGTTTGTTATTTTTTGCTGTGACCCCCGGAATCTTTCTCACGACCCTCAGAGGGGCTGCGACACACAGTTTAAGAACCTGTTATTTACGTATTAGATAAAATATCACACCTACCTGTTGTTACAATTTATCCAAAACTAATTTCTGAACATTCCACAGTTTGAATACGAAAAAAATTCATGATTTGGTCACTAACGCTACAATTTTTTAAAATAATCTCATTTTTACCAACACAGACTATCCATATAGATAATACGCATTCAACTACACCATTGAGGTTGGGTAAATTCCAACGATGGGACGCTTGAACCTTCAATTCCTCAAAACCCTCAAATCCTTTGGTATTCAAGAAATTTGAGATTCGATAATTTCGCAAAAAAATATCTCGGATCCAAATATAAAGGCCTTAGATTGAACTCAAAATTCAATTTTTCAGGAATTACATAGATTCGTTTGATTAGAAAAAAAGCGACATTCTAGCTTAATTTATGTAAAAAATAAAATAACCAAATCACAATTTTTTTTATAAATTCGTTTACAGAAAAATAATCTACTGTCTAATGTCTTCTTTGTTCTTGAAACGTAATAGAAAAAACAAATAAACAGAATAGGAAGGTTCAGTAGTGCCAAACCTTCTAAAATATCAATTTATTTGCCTTTTTAAAAAAGACTTTTCACATTTTTGACAAACTAAAAATTTCTCAATACACTCGTCTCTCATTTGAGTCCAGACCAGGAAATCAGATGAGTTTGACGTTTAATTTGTGTGACCACTGATATGAGTCACAGCTTAATTCGAACTAGAATTTTGCTGTCATAGCTCAAACCAAAAGAATACTACAGGAAAGCAAATGCTCTGCTTTCTCTCTAGAAAGCTTAGAGGCATGGTTTTAGAATTTGTCAAATACTTGTTGAATAGAAAACAGTACCACCAATTTATACCCCAATTATTTTATGGATGGAAATATACGACAGCTAAAAAAAGTTACTAGATCTACTTTCCCGTATTCATAAGTCAAGTCATGTTATCTAAAGTTGTCACTTTTGATGATCTTATTAATATCTATAAAATCTGCTTTGGTGGCCACGCTCTCCGTGCAAATGCGGGTACGCTTAATCTAAATTCAACCTTCCTAAACCCTAACATATAATAGTGTAACTAGTACATAGGCGTACAAGCCAAATAGGTAGTAAGACGTCGTACTAAGAAAACCTATTAAATAACAAATAACATTAATAAATAATAAAATGTTTCCAATGTTGATTGTGAAAAGATATGTTCACATTTTCTAAAAGGTGCTTCAAATGTACATTCTTAAGAAAATCAAGGTATATATAGTATTCCTCCATGCGTGTGTTGGGTTGGTTGGGATAAGCTACCCCGGTGGTACCCCTAATAAACGTACCGAGTGAAATTTATTGAAACATTACCTCCCTTTAAAAACAATTCCACCCACGCCATTGAACTAGGATTAACGTTACTTTTATTTCCACAGCTGTTTCTTCTATCATAAGGCAAGCGTTTAGTTGTAAAATAAATTCTGGTTTGTTCCACTCCGTGCTTTGGTGAATGATATTGAAATTAACTATGGTCAGTTAAGCACAACATTTGTGTGTTTGTGTTTTTATGTGCTCCTACACCGTTCCTGGCATATTTAAACGTAGAAAAATCGTTCAGTGGTTAGAAACAAACCAAACAGTTAGGTTATTAATGTTTAGCATGGATAGTAAACAAATTTAAATTAATGTTTATATCATATACCATATATGTATCATACTCCATATATGTGTATATACAACTTATTATTGAAATGCCCATTGCAATATGTGAATTTATCTAAAACTCTTTTTAGATGGCTACATTTTTTGTATTTATTTTTTGTTTTATATTTAATAAATAGATACCCACTTTAAGTAGGTTTGTTTTACTCACGTACTTAAATATATATATATATAAGTTTAATAAGTTTAACCCGCATCGAAGGGAACGTGAACCTAAACGGTCTTGTCTTGTGGCCAGCTATAGAAAGATCAGGGTTTTAATACAAGACGTTTGTGTTGAAGTATTTTTTTCCCCCGAAATCATCTACCTCTCTTTCTTTCTTTATTCTAAATACTACATTACTCTTCCCACTTCTACTGGTGCTAACATTTAGATAGCCTGGACGGTTAGTAAGACGTGTAGCACGTAAAAAATGTTAAAGGAAGATTGTTTCCTATCGCTACTCACTATTCGTTCAAGTTATACAAATATACATTTTGTTTCTAAAGTCTCTACAGCATCTGTGGGAGGAGAGAAGCTTCAAGTTAGACGCAACTACGCCGGACGAGTAAACAGCTGTAAGTACGTACGTGTACAGCAAGTTGAATATTATCAGGGGCATATCATAGCAGGTGTTCAAAACAATCTCCCCAACTTGATCACAACAGTATACGTCGGTTGCATCTGACTTGGGTTCACCCTCCGGCAACGTTGTTCGCGGCTGGGCGGGCTCCTCTGCGCGCCTAATGAGATGCAACCTGCTGTACACTTTGGTACCTACAACTGCGTATTCCCGGCGTTTTTTTTTTTTGCATCTAGCTCTAACTTACATTTATTAGTGTAGGATGACTTTTACTAACTATTTTACTAGTATTTTGTGTTTCCTTCCGCCCACAGATGCTGTGGTTTAAGTTTAGACCAAGAGTTTAGAATTATCCTGTGTGTTAAGAACGTTAGTGTGGTCGAGATTAGCTTCTCGATACAAATATCATAACAATGAATCCCAATGCAATAAATATATTTGTTAATACTTTAATTATAATAGTGAAGTATTAAACCATCTGGTCTACGGCAAAAACCGTGCAAGTGACATCGTTCAACCACTATGGCCTGTGACAGACTGACATTTTAGTCGCGTTTTGGTCGCTGCTACACTAACGCCACGACAGATTTAAAAACGTTGATGTGAGCGTTTCTTGGCTGTAGCGACTCCTCTCATATGAAACAGTGCAATACACTAGAGCGACCTGGTCGCGACGTTTGTGTCGCTAGTCTGACTCCTCTCATATGAAACAATGCAATACACTAGAGCGACCTGGTCACGACGTTTGTGTCGCTAGTCTAACTCCTCTCATATGAAACAATGCAATACACTAGAGCGACCTGGTCGTGATGTTTGTGTCGCTAGTCTGACTTCCTCTCATATGAAACAGTGCAATACATTAGAGTGACCTGGTCGCGACCAAAACGTCAGTCTGTCACAGGCCTAAGAGTACGTGAGAGTAAGAAGAGAATTGTAACCCTTGTTAATTCTATGTTGTAACTCAATTGATAGGCCTAGTGTTTCTGGTCGGTATAAAATTGGTAACTTTAAAACTTGGCTGATCTTGTTTTCACTCATCCCATTTAAATAGTTGTGAGATTTTCCGTAAAATTTTCCGTCTTATGTAACCTCTAAGTTCTGCATGGTACTTCAAAGACCTTCGTCTTTATCTCCGTTGTGCGACATATTTTTCTCTTGGCAACTTAAAAGCCGGGTTCGTGGTCAGAACTATTAACCTTGTCAGCCGTAATGGTCAAAGTTCGTGGAGCACACTATGAACGTGATAGAGAGATTGCCTATCTCCGATAGTTCATGTCACGCTGGTCGCTGTTTACTTGAGTGTGATAGGGGTGGACGTTTCAAATCTACTCACACATTTATTACTACCAGTGGCGCAACCAGAACATTACCTGGAGGGGACCAGGGAAGGGTGCATATAATGTACCCATACAATCATTTCTGTACTTTTATTTACAGCTCAACTTTATATTTTAAGGAGACTAACAATATGTTTAAAGGTAAGCCTATCAAATATAAAACATAAGCCAGGTTTTTTTTGCACCTCATCTTACTACCTGTTCGGATTATACACTTTTGTACTAATTACACTAATGGTTTTGGGGATGAAGAAGTTTATATTTAAAGGAAGTGTAGCCACATTTGTATGGAGGGACAGTGGAAAACCATTTAGGAAAAGCCACCCTCAGTACACCCAACCTATATTTGAACCTCAATCTCCCCGTCATCGCCAGTCTAGTCTACTGCGAGAATAGCACCTTAGACCATGCGACCACCTAAGCGGGTAATCCTGGTCTTAAAATGTAGCCGGTGTATTTGATACTTCTTTAGGTGTAATGAAAGAGAACTCTAGCTTAGAGTCCGTGTTTTTACAATTTTTATTGCAAAAAACTGGTATGGGCAAAATACATAAAATATTATTTCAATAGATGCTAGGTTTATTTAATTTATTTACACATATTACTATCAACATTTCTTGAATATTTATCACGGGTGTAGCGGAACTTCAACAATACTTTTAACTCTTAATTTATAAAATGTATGTTCAAATACCACTATACTGATTCAAAGTATTAAAAAATTGTTGCGATTTTAAAACAATTAATTTAAACGTATTTACTGAAGAAATATTCTATTTATTTTGTCCAAATATGTATTATGTTATAAAAACTGCAAATATGTTGAACTCAGCTCGCGTGCCCTTCTATAACTTTAAGTGTTTTTATTAAATCTACTAGCGGTCTTGGGCAGGGTAAATGTTTGTACCTTTCGTATATTGTGACGAATTCATTTTACTTTCTCTAGAACTCCTTGGAGAATCGAACTCAAGATTTTTATGGATGCCAACGTTCCATAACCCTCTAAACCCAAAAAAGTTTTTTTTGTGATGCCACATGTCTGTAATTTGAACTAGAGCTGAAACGATTTTACCAATCTTGGCATTTAGAGTTTTCATAAGTTCCTCAGAGAGGTTTTTGGAACTATCTATCCAACCCTGAAATTAAGGGTAGTTTACTTTATGGTAAAAATAGAAAGAATCTATTTTCTCAAAATATAACTATTTTGAATAAATTTCATATCCAGGCATTGTTTGACATTACAAACAAAATGTCAATTCTTACTTTCCCAATAAAATTACTTTGGGGGTTCTTTAAATAAGCAGAAATTTACAATTTTGATAATATCCTCGCAGCTCTTTGAGATACTAAACAACGTATTTAAATTTAAAAGTTGTATACAAAAAACCTTTTATCGAAATATATTTATTTCTATAAAACTAATAGTTTCTGAGATATTGGCTAATATATCTTTTTTAATTTAGGTCTGGAACGTTGATTGGTTTAATATTTAGTGAAAACTTTTTTAATCCCTGCCTCTTACTACTCGTTCGGTTTATACATTTGTGTACTGATTACGTTAATGGGCTAGGGATGATGAAGGTTGAATTTAGAGTAAGTGTACCAGCTTTTTCGTGGAGCGAAAGAGGGAAAATATTTAGGTAAAACTACCCTCAATACAGCTGGCCAGGATCGAACCACGATGTGGCCACCGAAATGGGTATTTCTTTACTAATGCATACTATTTTGTTTAACGTATTCTACGAGCTTTGAATAAATGCCTCCATTTTTAGGCAAAGGAACGAGAATGAATGTGTGGTGTACTGTATCATTTGTTTTTGTTGTTTTTTTGCAGAGGAACTGAATAAAACTATCTCTGTATGAACTTAAAATAATGAGGACTCTACAGACGTCCTTGGCAGGTAAATTATACGGGTTTGGTAAAAAGTTGGCCCTTCTAGAAGTCATCCAGTCGTGGTATATCTCTGGGTTGGATTTTCAGCAGTTTTGACCTTTCTTTCTCTCTTGTTCGAAAACCAACTCCCTAACTCCCCCCTGCCCCCTTCAGATGTAAGATAATAGAAAGGATCAAGTTTTATTTGGCACGTTAACAATTCACAAGCTGAACCCAACTTTGGCCGCCATTCTTTTTGTATATTTTTCGCTGGTTCTTCTCTTCTTTAATGGGACACGACAAAAAGCCATCGTTGATATTAAAAATAATGACGCCTGCGTTTAATGTCACATAAATAAAAAAAGTGTGAAAAAAAATAAAAGTTATATCAAAACCTGAAAAGCATCAAGAAGGTATTACGCGACCACACTGTTATGTACATTTCTATATAAAAAAGGGTGGATATATAATAGTAAATACATTATGTGTATAATTACGTTGCTTTTTGTCGTAAATAATTCCATGAGGTCACCACATATACCTGCATGTGCACACTGATTGACAAATTCGTATGGAGAGACAAAGAGAGAGAGAGAGAGAAAGGAAGAGGAGAACTATTAATTAAACTCAACTGGCAAGGCTGCCTTTAGCACAGTTTTGTGCCTGGGCTATAGACAAGCCTTGTCTTGTCTACATTTGTTATAAATTATAAGGTGGACATTTTGAAGGTTTTTAACAGGTAATTGGTTTAATTCTATCGTTGTTTGTAACAAAACTTCACATCTTATTTCACATACTGTATCATCCTGTAAATAAAGGTAATTTTCATGATATGTTGAGTATATGCAATTGTTAACATCCCTGACAGTGAAATATTCCTAAAACCATGGACTATCCGTCATTTTGACTATCCGGATTGGAACTGCTCCTGTAAAATTAGAATACACGATTCTCTAATGTGTACGAGATGTGGCTATAATGAACAAGATGATCGTACTCGAATTTCTGTTAAGATTTAAGAATAAATTAAAATATTAAACTAGAACTCTTAACTTATCAAATACTGTTTTTAGTATAATTTATTTGTTTCCTATACTATATACAGCATCGGTGGCATAGTGGCCGACCACCTAATCCGCCCCTTGAGCTGGCCCTGCAACCGCGATTAAGCTCCAACCTCACCCTTGTCAGACAAGAAGAGAATATACTCCGTTTCCCACATACCCATTGATGTAGATTTGTGAAATAAAACATTTTTCAGATGTATACAAAAATGTTTATAGCTTTTTTTGTACACCCCACCTTACACTTCATTCGTGGTATGCGCATATTCTAAAGGGATTGGACCGGGAAAGGTATAATTTATAACATTTTGGTGAATATAGAATGAGAAACCATTCAAGAAAAATAGACATTTGAAACATCTGATCAGGATTAGGATCTCAATCACCCCGTAACTAGCCAGTCAGTCTAATGCAATTCGATATAATATGCAATTAACCTAGAAATGAAAATTTTGAATAGGTAAAGGGGTAGTTAGTAAGCACGGATGTTGGGGGGGGGGGG
>CABFWB010000652.1:78886-111780 GCA_902151455.1 Timema bartmani | reverse complement strand
CAAGAGTATGGACCCCAGCCACTCTTTCGCTCTAAACGATCACAAGAGTATGGACCCCAGCCACTCTTTCGCTGTAAGCGGTCGCAAGAGTATGGACCCCAGCCACTCTTTCGCTGTAAGCGGTCGCAAGAGTATGGACCCCGGCCATTCTTTCGCTGTAAGCACTACCTTGAAGAAAGCACCACTTTACAACTAAGCAGTACTGTACAGCATTCCGTAGTCGGCTCCATTTGAATCTCTTGGGTGCATTTTATGCTCTATTTTACCGCGGTTTTCAGCTACATTTTAACGGTCGTTTGGCCGTAATGTTACACAAATTCGTTGGTTCGTCAGTATTTATACCAGTTTACATTAATTTGATCCTTTTTTTTTTTAATATTGCATTCAGTTCCGTATTGATGGGCACGCTCGCTGGTGGGGAGATCAGGGTTTGAATCCCAGTGTGTTGTACTGAGATTCTTCCTCCTTAAATTGTTTCCTGATTATATTTCACGTAAATATTGGGACATTTTCCCTTAATTTTAACTTCCTCACCACTACCTACGAGTAAAACAAGCAGAAAGTTCGAACAGGAAGTTAAACACATTGCACAGGAAAATGAACAGGGAAAAAATATTCTAGGATACACTCAAATAAAACTTCCCCGGCCTTTATTTCACCAGTTTTAAAGGTGAAGCTTCAATCTAACGCAATTTTTTTCATCGAGATCTCTATCCGTTTAAGCTAAGAACATATATAATATATATAAGACCACATCTAATTAGGGCTATACGCATATGTACTATACAATTACTATAATGTGCTAGGTATGATACAGTTTAGATTTATAGGAAGTGTACCCAAATTTGCGTGAAGGGCGAGTGGGAAACCATTTAATAAGAAACACCCTCATTACACCCAAATTGAAACCCCGATCTCCTTGTCTTGGCTGTCCAGGCTATCGATAAATTGACGCCTTAGATTTAGACCATGCGGCCACCAAAGTAAGTCCTCATATAATTTACATCAACTACAAAAATTATCTAGGGATGAGGAAGAAAACATTTTAAAGGAAATATAAATTCAACTCTGTGGAAATGGTTTCCAGTCTCTCTCCACAAAAATGTGTGTATATTTACTCTAAATAATAAATTCGTCGTCTCTACCACATGAGTGTAGTTAAATAATGTTATCCCGAACGGGTAGTAAGACGTGGCGCAAAAAAAAAATGATAAAAATATCTCCCTGTTTTCGATGCCAAATGTTGAAGAAATCTAAGCCGACCAATAATGAAACTTATCAAAAGGACTAATGGAAAGATTCAAAACAGGACAAATGAAACTTCCCAAATCGATTCCATCACCGTTCGAAATGGGAACACAACAAAACAAAACATACAAAACAATGACGTTTCTAACAGCATCTATTTCCCGCAGGATACATCCATCACAGCCCTGACATGAAGAACTGAACACTTTTCACTCGAAAATACATAAACATCAAAGAAGTGGAGTGGGGGTGAGAGGAGTTTCTATAAAAATACCCAGGGAAATATACTACGTTTAGACCAAAAGTATGGAGCGGAATTCAACTTCAAAGAGATCAACCAATCCATGCCTCTCGCTGTGTAAATAAGGGAACTATCTTCAATTCTACAGGAGCTTGGCTTATTTATATTCCAGGTTAGTAATAAAATAACTTATTTTTGAGTGTTAAATGGTTTGTCTTAGCACTACGTCTTACTACCCGCTCGGGCTATACGCATTTGTACTAATTACTACAATGTGTTAGGTATGAAAAAGTTTAAATTTGGAGTAAGCGTACCCACATTTGCAAATAGTGAGAAGGTAAAACCATTTAGGGAAACCCATCCTCAGTATACCTGACTGTGATTCAAACCCCAGTCTCCCTGCTACCTTTTTTTTATAGCACCGCGTCTTACTACCCGTTCGGTAACATACGCATATATACTAATTATACTTACGGTTTAGGAATTAGGAAGGTTAATTGAAAGGAAGTGCATCCACATTTACATGGAAGGAGAGTGGAAAAACACTTTGGGGAAAACCACCCTGAGTGCACCAGACCGGGATCGAACCCCGATATCCCGGTCTTCAGCAGTCTAGTCCAGCACGGGATTGGCGCATTAGACCACGCTGCCACCGAAGCGGTTCTCCCTGCTATCTGTAGTCCTGTATATTGTGAGAGTGACACCTCAGCCCATGCAACCACCTATATGGTTTTTAAATACAAGTAATAGTAATATTGATAATAATAAAACACGGTGACAAATCCTTTTATGTATCAGCAAAGTTAGTTACATGTCCAGTTACAGAGTTAATAAATTGGCCACCAGGCTTGGGTTAGATTATAGACTGACCGAGGGTGGTTATCAGAGCACAATCGGGTTAAAAGAGGGAAAGGAGGGTGAGACATAGGGGGTAGGTTATCTTTGCCTTGAAAGCCGCAAAACTAAATTGGGTTCCGAACGATTATGTTTGCAAGACGAATAGTCCCCATGGCGGTCATTCCTCTAAGTTGATTAATTACCGCGTGACAAGTGGCCATTTTATTTTCTAAGGCAACCTTTTTTTGACCGTATATTTTACTATTACTATTATTATTTGACATTACGTTTTATCTAGCTTTGAAATTCAATAAAAAATTAAGATAAAAAAGAAAAATAATACACGAATCATAAAACATTTTAAAATGAGGGGAGGAAATATCTAAATATTATTTATTTTTAAACAATATTTCAATGACGGTAAAAATAGCAACTAAACTAGTTACGTTATTACCCTCATCGGTGGGCACGTGGACTAAATTACAAACTTATTTAGCTTGGTTTTCTGGAGACATAGATGCGGGTACATTTACTCCGAATTTTACCTTCCTCCTCCCCACCTAACTATTGTAGTTAAAATGCGCCTTTCCTGGACGTATAGTGAGATGTGGTGGAAAAGAAAAGGTTTGTGAAACCCTCGCCATCGCTGGTCACGCAGACAAAGGTGTCAGTCTTGTATCGTCTGGATTGCTGGTGATGCTAAAGACAGGGTTGAAAACCTCGAGAGATATATATTGAGTTGGTTTTCCTAAATGTTTCTACTTTCTCCCTAAAGGAAAATGTTGGTAAACTTCCTCTAATATCTACCATCCTTCTTCCTACCACATTAGAGTAAACCTAAGTTTTAGGGTAGCCGGATCAGGTAGTAAGACGCATTACCCGGAAATGTGTGAAATAATTTTTTAAGAACGTTTACCATAAAAGCTATCTTCTTATTTAACAGGCACTCATACTTTATTCACGTAATATTTAAGATATACTGGAGGTGTTATTTCACACACAATAAAATTCACACAGTTTCTCCAGACAAGTGCTGCTGCATCCTGCCTACTCATCCCATTACATATGGATATAAAGTAAAAGTCAACCCAAGTAAAAGCAATATAACCTATAAACATAAATTAATCACCAATACAGTCCCTGGAATAGATTTATGTGTAATTTGGGATACAAATTAATTCTACGTTACAGATTTATTTTCTCTCTGGGTTTTTACACTTTTATGAGAATGGTCAGTGACCTAGATGCTAAGTGTCCGCCATATTTGAAGCGAGATTAATTCAACGGATCACTGGGCAGAAAACAGTTTGTCAATAGGGAAATAATTATATTACTGCAGATTCAAAACAACTCGTAGATTATAGCAAGAATGGTAAAAATTTAAAGTAAAAGAAACAGACTAAAAAAAAAAGGAGTCACATCGTTCATCAAAGCAGCCGAGTGATAAGATAAGGCTACATGTACACACTACTTCAACTGAAGGTTGTTCTTACCTTACCTGATCACATAATAATAGTAATAATAATAATAATAATATTATTGTAAGTCAGGGCAACATCACTCATAGCCTTGTTTGTGGAAAAATATTAATGTAACGTTTCACAGGGACATCCGAATATACTAATCATACATCCTTTCCGTGGAGGAACTTTCCATGTCCCGATGAGCTGAGGTGATGGTGATGGTGATAGTGATAGTGAATATGAAGGTATGAAACCAGTGGAAATACTTAAACCTAACTTAGTTTAACTAACCAAACCCTGGTGACCATAGGGATAATCCCCCTTTTGGGAAGATTGCCCAAGGTTACACCCGGGTGCACTGACCTACACCAAGGGGCGGTTAATAATAACACTGTGACCCTATTTTATAAGTTGCACTACAGTGGAACCAAGAAAAATGAGAGCTATACATTTTAGGATAAATGAAAAGTACGTTATTAATATATCATCGTATTAATATCATCATTATTCTACATATCTATGGACCAGGAATTTGATAAAATTGTTAATTTTTTTCAGAACAATCTTAAAGCTATGCTTTATATTTAAAACACATATTAATGTTATTCTTTAAATGTAAAAATGACAATTGGACACGTGAATCGAAACCAAGACCTATGGCATAGTACACCAATGATCCTACTACTGAGCTATCCAGGAGTCATCCCGTGCCCATTTTGACTGCCGTTTATCCTTGTTTGCCAAAGAGCTCATTGCAGTCAATTGTTTACCAAAAGAGATGCGAATAAGTTGTTATGAATGTGTTTAGTTTTCTCTTTGGATGTAGACCGTGGAGATTGTTTTTGTTTATTTATTACTGAGGAAGATGTAAATACATTTCTTTAAATGTATTTATTCTATTTTCTTTGGATGTTAAACGGTACACCTTAGCTTTTAGGATATGCAGATTATTTAGATTTGTTAGGTAATAGTAAGAAAATTATTATTATTAGCAACACGTCTTACTACCCGTTCGGGATACACGCACTTATGCTAATGTGTAATGGTAGGGTGATTGTCAGATGAAATGGAGGACCTGCAGTTTAACGTAGGATCCGAACCACGGTGGAGGCCTGACATTCCACACATTCACAAGTTGTGGTTAATACACGTCTTGTCAGAGGTGAAGGAAGGGTTTGGTAGTCAGATAAATCTGTACCGGGACCTAGGATTGAACCCGGACCTCCAGCATAGAAGTCTGACACCTAACCTCTAGACCACCAGGTCATCAGTAAGAAAATTATTTCGAGAAATACAATTTTTTTTTTAGGGACATAGATTCAGAAATTAATGCTGAGAACTGTATTGTACATGATCACATAGATACCACAGATTGATGATAGTTTGTAAATTACTGCGAGCAACATATCATTAGGAAGAATTAATGAATTCAAATAATTAGGAAGAGATTTAACTAGTAATAAGGACATTAGAGTGGAAATTATGAAAATAATCCGGCCTGGAAATGCATGATACCCAGTCAGTAAGTTGTTAACATCTCGCATGTTGTAATATACAAACAATAGTTTCACCGTTTGTTATTTATGTTTGTGAAATACGGTTTCTCACTTTACACGAGAAGAATAAATTCAGGGTGCTTGAAAACAAAGTACTCAGACATACGCCTTACTAATCACAGACAAATCCTGCATATCACGGTGGGAGGCACACGCAGTGGATGGGAGGATAACTTTAGAATATACCTGAAAGATATAGGGTGTAATGCCGGGATCACGATAAACTTAAGGTAACGTTCACTTAAAGTTAACTTAAAGTTAACTTAATGTATGTGTGATCACGATTCACGTAACTTACTGTAACAACCTGAGCCAAACATCTTTATTCTCGAGTATGATCTGTGATTTGTACTAGTTGTACAGTGATGATCTGTAGTGTTTACAGTTTTCAATCGATAAAATAAATATCTATTACAAAACTTTTTTGATAAACTTAGCTTTTCTATATTAGTTTAATTATTTTGTTTCAATGTCTGATCACTAGAACTTACGCTAAAGAGTAAACATTGGTCATAATACCAACAAATGAGTTACTAAATAGCCCTGTTGACGTCACTCGCATAATGATTGGCTGACTAGATCACGTGATACCCATCCAGTAACGTTCACTTAAAGTAAAAGACCTCCCAGGACATCTCTTACGTTAAGCTAACTGCAAGTCAACGTTAAGTTAACTGCATCGTGATCGCCTCCATTTAAACACACGAGGAGGTCCTTTACGTTAAGTTACGTTAAGTTAACTTTAAGTTAACGTTAAGTTGATCGTGATCCCGGCATTATGAGGTAGATTGGATAGAACTAGCTCAAGTTAGGAGTTGGTGGCGTAGTTTTGTAAGTGCTACATTGAGCTTTCGAGTTCCTAAAGCCATAAACTATAGAGTAATAAGTAAGTAGACTTGTGAACAGACTGTACTAATTTATTCTATTTTAACAGTATCTACAGAACTAAGATGATCACGACGCGGAACGTTTTCGCGATCAAGACGCTAAGCTTTGGGTCAAACGTTATCATGGAAACAATAACTATTACTGTGAGAGCAAAGTATTTGCGAAAGCAAGCATGTTCCCAGTTATATAACACTATGTTGCATCGCCATTTTACTTGAGATTCACTTTGCGTTACGTATTATTTATTTTCCATTTTCATTTATTTATTCGTGCTATCTTTTATTTTATATTTATATTTCAAATGAAACAATTTTTTTTTTAATTCGATACATCTTCAATTATATTATTTAAATATATTTTATTTGAACAGATACCTCAATATCTGAAAAAAACCCATTAATAATCTGGAATAGGTCTATATAAGATATACATCACGCTTTTAATATTTTAATTCCGTGCATACTTATATGAATGAATAGAAACAAACATTTGCATGGAAATACTATAAACACAAGTGAAAAATTCCTCTTACGAATTGACATATCTGACAGAGGGATAAAGCTAATATACAGAATGATCCAAAATGCACGCAACCCAAAGAGAAAACTACTAATGTATGCTATATAATATATACATCTAATGTAAACCAAACTATAAACCATAAGGAAACCACAGAAAGTGCTGAAAGTGTGATCCACCTTCTCTGTAACACAAATTCACTCGTTTAACCATATTTCTAGACACACGACTAATCATTGCCTGGTATGTATGCAATGCACCTCTCAATGTTGGTTTGCAGTTCAGCCAAGATTTGAGGGTTGTTTGCAAACACTGTCTGTTTTAAGTTTCCCCACAGAAACAAATCAGCTGGCGCTAGGTCAGGGGAACGAGGTGGCCACAAAACCTTAGAAATCACACGATCACCAAAGAAACTCAGCTGGCATTGTCATGGTGGAATTGGCTGTGTGTGCAGTGTCTCCATCTTGCTGAAACCAGCAATCACGCTCTGTTTACTCCAGTAATGCAATAAATTGCATAGTAAATTCCTGATAACGTTCAGAATATTAATAGTTTCTCTCAATAAATAAGGATCCACCACCCTGCGACGTGAAATTTCACACCACACTCCAATCTTTTGACTTTGTAAAGGTACATCATGTAAAACGTGTGGAGTTTCAGAGCTCCAAAACCTGCTGTTCTGACTGTTTACATAACCACTTAAATGAAACCATGCCATGGTCTTAAATTAATGTCTCAAAATTAATACTCTCGCTGCTCGTGAAAAACTCATCTTACACTTTAAATACTTTAACTCAACTGGCTAAACCTAGTCTCAAAGTCACACGACCTGCACAACACCCAGCCAACATTACAATGTTCCATACATATAAACAACACGTTCATTTTCCATGTTCTTCCGCGAGAAATATCCTTAGAAAAACAGGGTTGCGTGACTTTTGGATTATCCTGTACTTTCATGTATTGATACATAAAGTCATGCCATCTGAAACCGTCGGTTCTATAGATATTTTACTATAATATTAATAGCACAAATAGAATAGTAACATTTAATCAATATTAGCCACAAAAATTCTGTTTGTAATGTGTTTTCTTAAAGGCTCTTCTAATGAAATTTGGACTGTAGTTGAACCTACGATAGTAAGACTAGAACTATACACGTATCACTCGTAGGCCTATTATTAGGATAGTAACAGTTCTCCTTAAGGATAACACCGTCAGCATCATCTAGAATCGAAGCGGGGGGTTCTAGATTATTTCCCTATATTGTACACCACTAGAACTTGTCAGCTAGACACTGACAGTGGTGGATATGTATCCATCTTCTGAGGTTTAGGCCACCATATGGATGTAGTTACTTCTTTCCAATGAGATGATAATGATGATGACTATGTAGTGCCAGTAGAAGAATTCTTGAACCTAGCGTAAGCCTAATTAACTAGACCATGGAGACCATAGTAACAGTTCTCCTTAGGGCACCTATGCTATGTCTGGAATCGAACCTGGTATCTTTATATTAGTAGTCAGGAATTCTAATCAGTAGACCAAGAAACCGGCCTTCTAGACTGGTGGTCGACCACGCGAAACACGCCACTACGGTCACATGCCTTTAACAAGATTTCTAGTATTTGAGTAATACTTATGACGAACATTTTAAACAAACACTAAGTGATTCAGTAAGACACCTATATTAAAAAAAAAAATTAAATTTAAAATAATATTTAGTATGCCTAGTTGAATTTGGAATGGACGATAATGTGATCAAAGCTAGTGTTTTTGCAGTGGCCAAAATAAATATAATAAAATGATGTTTCAACGGGTTTAGTTTAGCTTTCTACGTTTATAAATATCAAAAGTTGTTGAATATGTGTCATGTTTATATTTCCAATTGATGAGAAGCTCTTAAAATCAAGAGAAAAGGTTATAAAATTTCTTGATGACCAAGTTAAATATTTAAGAGCTTTAACGATTACTTAAATATTGTGTAAAAATTCCAAACTAAACGCATCTAATGAAATAATATTGTATTTACTGTGTCAAATAAAATATTATGAAAACTTAAAAAAATGACCACTTCCACCCCTTTCCACCTCACCTTGTTAAGGAAGGTAGCTCAGAGGAAGTGCACCCACATTAGCATTGAAAGTAAATGGGAAAGCAGTAGAGAGAAATCACACGTGAAAAACTACTCTCAGTACCCTAACTTTCCTATCACAAAAACCTCAGGTTAATGTGAGACTGCCGTCGTATACTGCATGGCCATTGGTAAGGGTCACATATAATCCAGTTAAGGACTACTTCTTGGTAACCATTTTATCTAAATTGTTTTATGACAAACTCATATTTTACCATTATTTCACAACAGCTAATCCATAATTTATTATATTACACACATCGATGGGCAAGCGAACAAAGGTATCAATATAATTTTGTGTGTTTTTATAATGACAGGAAGATTAAGGCGGGAGTTCAAATACCAGCCGGGTGTACTGAGGGAATTTTTACTAATTTTATTCATAGTTCCACTCCGACACTTTAGCTCAGTCGGGTTACATGTCTGCCTACTGAGGTAAGGGTCCCGGATTCGATTCCTGGCATGTCCGAAAATTTATCTTGGATGAAAATATGGGTCTACCCTTTCACATTGATAATTTAACGGCCAGGGACTGGATGTTGTGCCTGTCCGTGTCTTAAGTTAGATGATAAGGTTTATGAAGCTACGACAGGCCTAGCAAGCCGGTAGTGGAAAATATATGACTTGACTAATAAATTGATCCAGACCACAGACGGGAAACAGTAATGGATGTGAAAAAATTGTTTATAGTTCCACTTCCACGCAGATACGCATACATTTACTCTTAAGTCAACCTTCCTCATCCCTACTCCAATAATATAGGTATAAAAAGAGATCAAAAGGAGAGTAAGAGGTGATGCACACACAAAAAGGTATAATTTACTCACTGTATATGATAAATAGTTCCGTCTTTAAAGTCAACAAAACCTTTTCCCAAAGCAACTTTAGAATATTGTTTCTGGTCTCCACGTTTATTACCAGTTTGAAGGAATTTAAAAAATAAACCAAGCTTAAAAAAATATGATTTATTAATTTATTTGATTTATCTTCGGTGTGTTCAAGTTCAAACACATCTTTTTAAATTATGATTTATACTATTTTATCGTTTTCTTGGGAAACTGTTAGTGCTCTCTGAGTTGATAAATTTGTTTCTAAAATATATTTTGTTAGAAATATACCTTAACATTCTATTTGTAATATTCTTCTAGGTCTTATGACAGAATTAAGTGACGCATGTAGGCGAACACTCTGGCGAATATTAGGCCTAAACATTCATCCGCACTCGCAAATAGTGTGGGACCGGCTTGAGGTGTATGTAGTGTATGAGCGTTTCGAATGTTCGCCGAGACTCCAGTGGCGAGCATTCGCTTCCTTTGTCGTGTCAAGAGACCGCTCCCAAGACGAAACCATTCAACTGCCGAATATTCGACTGGACACTCGCCACTCGCTATTCGTGTACCTCCCACACTACTCGGACATTCGTATCCTCTAGACTCCTAGGAGACCCCTCGAAGGGGCCCACCAGTTACACTGTACCTGGGCACATAGTGCTTGCTATAACAGTGCAACCACTGCTGGCCATCGAGAACGGTACCGTTCGTCGGACATGGACATAAGTCCATGAGTGGCATTCTGGGTACTGTGGGCACCCGAAACAAAACAGTACTAGCCCTGCCATGCCGGTCTGCCTTGGGATACCTGGGAATAAACCTCCCTCCACTGGTATCAAATAGAGGGAGGAGTTGGCTCCTCCTTGTCATTGCCCAATCAAGAGGAAGTCAGGAGCTCAGCCTCAGCGTCTTCACTCACCATCTATTCTCAAAATCTCGGTTATTTCTTCCACCACACCTCCATTGCTGCCACCCCAGCCGTTCAGACTAAGCTGTCCGGAGTTGCCCAGTGAAGACCTCGAGGAGGTGCCCTGACCAGCTATACCTGCTAACGGGTACGCACTATCCCCCTCCTCACACACAGATGACCCGTCGGGGTCTTAGCTATGACGAGCCTCGCCCGCCACATTGCCCAGGGTCCGCCTCGCGGAGGCGCCCCGACTGGATTTTTAGAGATCTGTCAGTACTGGCAGGTGGCAAAAAACAGTCTAATGCTCCCTTATATGAAGCGTGCACGGGACCAGGGCGCGTCCCGGCTGTCGTACGCATGGCCGTTGCTTTACACCTGAGCACCCTGACCCCCAACCACACTACTACAACAGTCACCCAATACACGAACATTAGTTAGCATTCGCGAATAGTGTGAGACTGGCTTCAGTCGTTCATGTCGTCTAATTTCGTACACACTGGGTGATGCACTAGTTCTATCATTTTGTGGCTATTATAGAATTGTTATGTAAGTACACGTTATGCTTGACTCTTTATTTATGCAATATAGAGGATGATTAGCGTGGGACTGAACACTTATTTCGTATAGTATAAGCTATGTAGAGTATAATATGAGCATAAAACATGAATGGGATGGTTCTTTATCTCATGACAAAGCAGTCGACATGCATTACTTGGGAAAACATGTCTCCCCACTGGCCAGCTTGGCGCCACAATGATGTGCCATCTCTCTAGACATTACTGGGGAAGCGTGTCTCTCCCACTGGCCAGCTGGGCGCCACAATGACGTGCCATCTCTCTAGACATTACTGGGGAAGCGTGTCTCCCCACTGGCCAGCCGGGCACCACAATGATGTGCCATCTCTCTAGAAATTACTGGGGAAGCGTGTCTCCCCACTGGCCAGCTGGGCGCCACAATGATGTGCCATCTCTGTAGAAATTACTGGGGAAGCGTGTCTAATCAGACAGTGTAAGTGAGCAGGCAGAAGAAAGATGGTGACTCAATTGAAGAGCGTGTGTTCATTGTGCGTCAGTACTGGGTAACCGGTTCTTTCAAACAGCCAGAGGGGTTATCTGAATAAATTTGGTGGTCGTACACCACCCATCAGAGCCACCATTTAGAAATTGGTGAAGAAGCTGGAGAGAATGAGAAACTTGTGGATCCACATACGGGCGGATGGCCCAAGAGGACGGAGGACAACATACAGGATGTGAAGCAGCGGTTATTGGCATCCCCAAGAAAATCTCTTCGGAGGTTTTCCCAAGAGACTGGACGAACATATTCGACCTGTCAAAGAGCAGACAAACAGGCAAAGACTAAGCTATACCATATCACGGCTGTGCACGAGCTACAGCCACCTGATTTGGCAAAGCAACTTGCTTATTGTCAATAGTTTCCCCAATTTTTTGCTGAAAACCCCACCCTGTTGGACATAACATGGTTTACTGATGAAGCATGGTTCCATTTGTCCGGTTATGTAAACTCGCAAAGTACACGGGTGTGGGCCACTGATAATTTCCACACCATCCATGAAGAACCATTGCATCCACCGAAAATTTGTGTATGGTGTGCGGTGTCTCGCCGTATCATTGGGCCAATCTTTTTTGAAGACACGGTGAATAGTGACCAATATTTGGAAATCTTTGAAGAATTTTTGAATCAGTTAGATGATCAACAAGCCAAGGTCAATTTAGGAATTGAAATACATCAGATGTATAATTGCTGCCATTAATGTCGCTACGCTACAACGCACATTCGCCAATATGGAGCGTCGGGTATCTGGACGCTGGCGGTGGGCCCTTCCAGCATCTTCTATAAGACATTCTTATTTTTCATGGGCCAGGGTATGTTTTACAATTTACATTATTAAAATATGACTTTACAAACATGAGTTAATTAAAACATAACTATTCAGTCCCGAGTGAATCCCCCTGTAGTATGTTGTAGTGTACCATGTAATGAACATTAAATACTAGTTTTATTTAATAAACTGATAATTTTTTGCTAACACTAAATAGCTATGCCAACTTATGTTTGATTTTGTCCTTACTTTGTCCCACACTTGTTGATAGATACCATTCACCCCCACCACCACCACAACTGCAGCAGCAACAGCAGTGACGTCATCATTTACGCGGTCAATTGTGCATTGACAGTCGACTACCGCCGAAGCGAATGATTTGATCAAATATTCGGGGAAAACATTCACGAGAAGTGTTTGAGGTCCACAGAAGGTGAATATTCTGGTGGGTTTCATGACAGAATTGAGTGACGAATGTAGGCGAACATTCGACCGAAACATTCGTGCTCTTTCACTAATAGTGCGGGACCAGCTCAACAAATCTTTATAACCTCAATTTTTAATGTGATCGTATTTCCATAGTAGTGAAAATATTATATAAATTTGCTAACATTCTTTATTTTAGAACTAAAGTTTGCTAATCAAGAGAAAAAAATTAATGGACTGCCCGCAAAAAAATTAAAATTATTTCCAAATTTGCTTTAAAACCCTTAATAGATATAAACTTGACTAAAAATTCAGAAAAAAGTTAACAAAACCAATTATATCTACCATTGGTTAGGAAAAAACCAAGCATAATTGTTTTTAGCCCCCGTTTGAGCTGTATTCATGTGCATTAGCATATGTCAGGGATGAGAAAGGTTGGATTTAGAGGATCGTGCCTGCATTTGTATGGTGAGAGAGTAGAAAACAATTTATGTAAAAAAACACCCTCACTAGACCCGACAGGGATTGGATCTCTCCGTCCTTTGCAGTATGGCTTATTGTGAGAGTGATGCCTCAGACCAGTGGTTTCCAGTCTGGAGGTCATGACCCAATTCAGCGTCATGTCATGTTTGGAGGAGGGGGGGGGTCACAAGACTTGTTGGGGCTATAACTTTATGTTTACTTTTGAGATTAATTAAAATAACTATAGGAAGGTACGAAATTCAAATGGAAATGCAAGTGGTAAGATAAAAGTTGTTAAGTTACTGCTTTCGTTCCTTTTGATTATTCAACTGTGACATTTGCTTGCTGACTTAGTTTGTTGTAACAGTCTCGTGTTTGGACGAGTAGCACTGCTAGCATACTTTCCGAAATGGTATCGTTGATTCTATTTTAAAACATCTTAGTCACATTCATCTAGTCATTATATAAGCAATTTATAGTAATTAAATCAAGCTCGCTGGCTTAACGTCACACTCCTTTGCTTTGTCAGGTCAGGATTCAGATTCCGACCAGGAGTATTGGGGGGGATTTTTCCTAAACGATTTCCCTCTTCTCCCTAAAAGAAAATAAAGTTACATTTACTTTTTTTAAATTATACCTGCCTCAGATATGTAATTAAATGGGTATAGCCCGGAAGGGTAGTAATATTGAGTGAAAATAATAATTTAAAAAACTTTTCTATGGATTATATCTTCAAGTTTATCCAGGCTTATTGTTTTTTGTTTTGTTTTTTACCTCCGTAATAATAAATTAACTTGTCTGGTTTTAGGCCGGATCGCAGCTACTTCATTAAAAAAAAGTTTTTGCCAAGATGAAAATGAAGAAACAAGAAAAGTTGGAAAAAGACGGGACTTAAAAGTTTAAGAGAGCTGTGTTGCGGGCTGGATAGATTTATGACCACGGGAGCTGTTTTTTCTCGAAGAGATACTCAGTGTACCTCTCGTCTCAGATTCTAATGCGACAAACAAGGAAAGAAATAAAAGATTACAAAAGAAGTAGGCGTAACTGTTCACAAGACGAACGACAAAAAGGTAACATTACACTCCAAAGAAAACCGCTTCCCGCTCCACTTGACATTTTTGTTTCGAGCCCGGCTCGAAAAATAAACAAATTTTCCTCCTAGCTGCGCTTTACCACCCGTTTGAGCTATTCACATACCTACATTAATCACACCAGGGGAATAATATATTAAAGATATAGTTTTAGGGTAAACACAGTCAAATTTGCGTCGAGATATAATAAGAAACCATTAAGGAAAAACTACCCATGTTGATCTCCCCGTCACCAGCAATCCAGTCCAACACGAGAGTGACGCTATAGAACATGCGACCATTGAAACTGGTAGATATATTCAAACAGCTCACTAGCGCTAGAGATTAGAACTACTTTTATGTAAATATAAATATATAAAAACTAGTTTTTCCAAAATATTCCTTATGCCGATAAAATTTAGGGCGTGGCTCCTTCTGCAACAAAGAATGCCTCACCTCATGAGATCCTCCCGAGGATCCCGTCAGACTCATGTAGGTCATGCTTGTGTACTTTCTTTATGTTGTAGGAATAAATGACACACTTTATATTTCATACTTATAAGGTATATTTCAGAAAACGAGCTTTATTTGTCTTTTTCTTTTTACTTATTAAAACTTAAATAGGATATGTTTGAACGGATAAGGTAAGGTCAAAAATCCTATTCAGTTATGGATCCAGGATAGTTGATAGGCTTATATATGACCTGCAATGGCTGCATGGTGCACTACGTAATATGTTTAACTTAAATTTTAATAGAATACATTGTCAGGTGAACTAGGAAAATCTACCAGGTTTCGGCTTTCTATTTTAAATTGGAAGTGACAGAAAAATGGTATCTTAGTTTCGAAATTTGTGTCAATTTTTTTACATATTCTATTGTTACTAGATCAATTCCATTTAATTATAAATTCCTAACCTTGAGATGAGCTATGAAATGAAATACCTTTTGAGTGAGCCACATATTAAAACAGACAAACAGATCGAAAAATTAATTTCAAAGAATATCCCTTGCAAATCTCGTTAAAATTGGTTCATACGTTTGGAAGTTATCATAGATTAATTAGACAAACGGGCAGATATTTGAGTGTCCATCAACTTGAAATGGATAACCAGATCGATAAACTATATACATAAGTTTCTCGTCCCATGTTCAAAGAGTGTCCCTGAAATATCTCGTTAAAATTAGGCCTCGCATTTGACAGTTATCGCGTAACAAATATCTGGACAGATAGTCGAACATATGAAATTCCAAATACTAAAGTTAAAACAAAATCTCACTTCATTCGGCCGACAACATTAATAACATAGTACAGGGTGGCCCATTGAAAAGTAGCACGCCTCCTATATCCAGCAAGCGCCTCACTCTGAATTGAAGGAGGTCAGTCCCCTTCCACCCATATTGTGGCATGAAGAATGAGCAAGTGAGAGCTGCTTGTCTAAAGCACAAGACGGGATGGAGGGGAATTGACCTCCTCCAATTCACAGTGAGGCGCCTGCTGGATATAGGAGGTAGGCTACTTTTCCGTGGGCCGTCCTGTAGAATACTATTAATGTTGACCTAAGGAAGATATGTTTGTATTTTCTCTAAGTTTATTCCTATCAAAATCCTATTATATTATATATACTTGATCCACTCTGCTTCTCGTACATCAAATATAGTGAGCTTACTAACAGTAGTCAATAGAATTAGGAATTATTGCTGCTCCGAATAACCGCGCAATATGAGGACATTAATTCCACTGTAGCCTTCTGATGACATCGCTAATGACTAAATGAGCTCTTGACAATGCCAGATAATTCTACCCGCCATCTGTTCATTTCTCCGACAATTCCTCCGTCTCACGTGCTCGCTAACGTCAAGTTAAGGTCTTTTTATAGTTTTTTTTTTACCAAAAAGTAATTATGACCAAAACATAAAAAATAAATATTTTAGTGGATACATTAAGTTATATTTTCTGCAAAGAGTAACTTAACAGCTCTTTGATATTTGTCATGCCCATCACGGAAATTAAAAAAGACTTATCCTCTTAATTTAAATTTCTGTACAAATTCAGCGATGCCCATAACACACATTCAAAGACTTTTGAGATAGTTAGATTCTCTGTAAAGTGGTGTGTTTGAAACTCAGGCTCGTGAGAGCAAATGAGGAGCTACTTGAATGAAAAGGTAGCGGCTTCGGTCTAGAAAACTGAGATTAAAGGCTGGAGGGCTTGTTGTACTGACCACATGACACCCTACATCCGCAGAAGTTGACTCTATCTTCGCCAACAGACGGTGGTCATTCGGTCGGTATAGAAGGAGTGTGGGCTAACGCCTTTTTTTTTACATTATTTTTGCTGAACAAGTTTTATCCTATAAGAAATCCATAGATATGGACCTTAATTTTCTCTTTATTCAACCCCATTATAACAATGCTTGTCAAACTTATTTTATTCCTAGTAAACCAAATTTCAAGTAAAATATAATTTGAAATTGATCAGACAATCAAATAAAAACATATCCTTGGGCGGATGCATAAGACTGGGCTTTTCAAAACAGTTTGATCATAAGGGCCACATTGAATATTAAAAATACCAAGGGGATAATATTAAAAAAAATATATCTACATTATTTCACTAAAAAAAATATTCCAACTTAGTACCTCAGTAGTAAAAAAAAGAAGAGCCCTCTTAGAAAAACAACAAATGTAACCCCATATTTTTATTACAAAATTTAAATCTTTTATTTGCAACAATGGTGTTAGATGTAAGACTTTAAATGTTATACTACAGTAATTTTCATAATTGTTGATCGAATTAATGTGTTTTCGTGAGCCGATAGATCTAGGGTGTTTAGTTTCATTTAATGTGACAAAAAAAAACTGTTAACATACGTATTTTCTACCAAACGTTCCATATATCTGGTGCGAGAATTCAACAGTTTTTTGGGAAATGTCGAAGAAAGAGTACAGACTTGGTACAATTACTTCACATACCAGAAATATTCCAATTATTCCTAAATAACAAATATCATATTCCAAAATGTTGTATATGATGGTTCATCATAGTATGATACGCGTGCTACACAAAATCATGAATATGAACGCCAGTTAGCATGCCTACTACATTAGAGAGTCAGTTCAGTAAAAATGGCAAATGGAAGACAATCAAATATAAATAGACTTAAAGTCTTAGTAACATTATTTTACAACTAAAGTATATTTTAAGTAAACAATTATTATCAAAGTGCTTAAGTAAGCATAGCATTATAATTTCATTTTCATTGCACTTGAGAAAATCTATAGTCATAAAAAGAAGTGTTTGTGTGTGTGTTTGTTTGTTTGTTTGTTTGTTTGTGTGCAATGCCTAGCCAAATCTACAGCACGCAGAGATATGAAATTTTAAACATAGGTGGACGGAATGGGGTGTGAATGCACCTCAAAGTAGGATTTTTAAATTTTTAATTAGCTTTTTAATTAGGCTACGTTTAACAAATTTTTGAAGAAAATATTGTTAATCTGGTTTAAAATAACGTTTCAGAGATAACTATGATAAAAATATGCCACATCCTCCTCGGAAAAAAAAGTATACGAAATTGACTGTAATTCTAAACCATTTTTGTGGAGGGGTCTTATATAATTCTTATACCACAGTGGGTCATGGGCAATGCCGTGCGGGATTGCTAGTATAATATATTTCTATAGCCAAACAAATATGCATGGACATGTGATTAGACTTTGGGATTTTCTCAAGATATTAATTTGTGTCATGAATTTATCAAAATAAAAGTTTATACAATAAAATTAATTAAACTTTTTCCACAAATGAGTGATGGGCCTAAAGGTTAAATTGAAACCTGCCTTTTGCTCTACAACGTTCATAAAAAATATATTTATATACTACAAAAAATTATCTGCCGGGAAGGGGGGGGGGGAGGAGTTTGAATTGTTTTGAAGAAAAAATTGTTAAATGTCTTTTTTTTATATATATTACTCACGCTAAATTTTGTCTTTCATCACTGTTAAAAAGTTACTCAAAAGACATTCTGGGTTCAACCCACCTTTCAAATAGGTTTTATATATTTAAAACTTGTAAAGTTAGATTACATCAATTATTAATATGATTTTGATGAACCTAAATATTTTTTTTAGAAACTTTTCCACTAGCAGAAAAGGCCAAAGCTACCTTGAACATTCTATACCCTAACCCTTGTGGAATCGTGTTGTGAATCGTCTCAATATGGACAAAATGTCACCTTACTATAATTATTCTATCGGAATTGATAAGATTAGTTGAAAGTGATATTTGAATATAATCTTACTTGGAGTACGAATATATTAATGTAGTAATAATATACTCAATTAAATTCTCAACAATTTAGGTTCTTGTTCTAGTGGACGAGTTTGCTAAGTTATAGCTTTTTTTTATTTTTCCATCACATCTTACTACCCATTTGGGCTTTAAGACTCTGTGTATTTTTCTTAGCACCGTGTCTTATTAACCGTTCAGGCTATACGCCAATCTACCTACTAATAACACTAATGAGTTAGGGATTAGGAAGGTTTAATTTAAGGAGAAGTATATCCGCATTTGCATACAGGGAGAGTAGAAAATCATGTAGGAAAAACCACCCTCAGTATATCCGACCGGGATCAAACCCCGATCTCCTCGTCTTCAGCAGTCTGGTCTATTGCAAGAGTATTGTATTAGGGCTTTGACAATGCTGCCACTGAAGTGGGTATATACTTATTTTAACTAAGATAAAGGGAAGAAGGTAGTATTTTGAATAAATGTATCCACATATGTATGTAGGGTTAGTACAGGGCTTTATTAAAGTGGGGGCCACGGGGACCTTGGCTACGGGCTCCACGCTTAAAACAACATTCCCTAGAAAGCATATTTTTATAATGTAATTTTATACCTGGAAATTTAGATTTTGTAGTAGGCCTTCTAAAAACTGTAAATATATATTGGGATATGATAGTTTAAGTGATTTTTATAATTTTTATAATGTTAAATTTATTTTTATTTTTATAATCATGTCTCACCACCCGTTCAGGTTACAAGCATATGTATTAAAGATGCTAGTGTGTTAGGGATGAGGAGAGAAAACGTAGAGTAGATGTACTGGCATTTGCTTGGAAGAAGAAGGAAAAATCACCAACATACCGGTATACCTGATTGGTATTCTAATCCCAATCTCCTCGTCATCAACACTCCAGCTAATTGATAGAGTAATGCCTTAGAATAGGGTGGTCAAACGTGTTTCATCCCAAGGCTTAGTGATCTCCCAAAAATGTATTATGAAACTAATATGAATGTCCACACACTTTCCTAAAACAACTACTATATATCTAGGCCTGTACACATTTTTATTAATCAAATAAATATGTATCAAAATGAAATAATTATGACACTATATTTGAACCATTATATATTTCACATTTGCCACCGAGGGTTTCCATTTAATTTTACTCCAGGATACTATGAGGGCCACATTTTCAATGAGTGTGGGCCACATTAGATCCGTGAGCCACCAGTTGAACAACACTGCCTTAGACCATTCAACCACTAAGGTGGGTAGGAATTTATTTTATATACGTGGAATGTGATATCCAAACCGAGCTATCAACAAGCGTAATACGGTTTATTTTATGTTTGCTTACTAAAATAAGGGTTGTTGTACATAAAGTTTAAAGGTTGTTTGACCTTATTTTTATTTATTTTTTTAAAAATGTCATGGGGCTTCACATTTTTCAAGTGGTTCCTGACCTTAGAGTTTCTTGATCCGGCCCTGAGTGAGTGGGATACTATTCAGGAAGAAACATCCTGAATACACTCATCTAGGATTCAAACCCTAATCTTTTAGTTACCGGAAAACCATACTAGATGACCTGACATTTATTTCAAATGCCCATCAATGTGTGCCATTTTGGATGTTAAACTTACATTTACAATCATGGATTTAGATGACTAATTATGTGTTTGTGTGGAAATTAGTTTGCAGTCGATAGGGGTAGATTGTCCGAACATGAAACTAATTAACATCCGTAATCAAACATCTGAATAAAATAAGTGTTTACAATCTACTCCGCTTGTGTTCACATGCCACAAGGGAGAAGGATGCTTCTGATATTTTAACTGTGCATTTGATAAATATTGGGAGATCCACTGATAATTTAAATCGGTGATGACCACAATTTTATTTTACGCATTGCACAATTTGTACAACGTCCACATTTATGAAGGAGCTATATTAATTTTTAATAAACATGTACAGTGCAGTACATGTACTGTACGTATGGTGATATAATAGTCAAGGTTTAAAACTACAAATTATTACGGATTGAATTTAAAGTTGTCTATAATCTAATTGTCATAAACATAACTTTGCGTGATAGTTCTTTAACGCTACTAAATATCCTGTATTCACATAAAAAGTAAAGTGCTTTGCAGCTGGCAGCTTTGATTCATATTGTTATTTTTGACAATTTGACAATTTGAATATCGTATTAATGCTAATGTTAACTATTCATGTATTTTATTTTTTATATAGTTGAACTAAGCTTTTAATATAGTAAGGTGACCTGGTGGTCTAGGGGTAAGGTGTCAGACTTCTGTCCTGAGGGTCCGGGATTTAAACCTCGGTCCCGACACAGATTTATCTGATTGTCAAACCCTTCCTTCACCTCTGACAAGATGTGTATTAATCACAACTTGTGTGTAGGTCCTCCATTTCATCTCACAATCACCCTACCATTACACATTAGCGTAAGTGCGTATAACCCGAACGGGTAGTAAAAAGCGGTGCTAATAATAATAAATAGTAATAATAATAATAATAATGATAATAATAATAATAATAATATAGTGATACGGCTATAGACACTGCTCTATATTATAATTATAATTATGAGATGTAACTTTTTCAGTTTCAGAAAATTTATTGGAAAAATTGACCTTAATTTTTCCGGAAAGTTATCTGTTTTGGAAAATTAGCAATTACTGGAAAACGTTCCAGCTATTTTAAAGGAAGAAGTGCAATCAGCCAAGCTCAATTTTTTTTCTAAGAACGTTAACACCAGAAACATTATAGAATGAATCACAACAGAGCAATAACAGTAATTATAGTTCTAGTTTCACATTTAGGTATCGATTATAGCACTCAATGTTTAAGTGTGTCTCTAATGTCGAGTTTTATGGAGAATAGAGACAATGCATGTTGATACTTCATTATTATAATCAAAGCCTTTAAGAATCGATCCCCTTTTCCCAGGATCCAATGATCAGATTTTTTTAATCTCTAATTTCCATTATTTGCTTACAAATCTTCCCCCAACTTCCCCCCACTCATCCCATAAGAAACTATTTGATGGCTTTATGCATATTATAATAATAAGGTAGAGTTACCCTCTGCTCCAGCCATATACTTAGTAAGACGAAAGCTGCCACTGCGGAACATTACCTGGAAAATGTTCCGATTGAAATTTACCGACAAAATTTTCTTCTCTGGTTTTATGTTATAACTAGCAGAAGTAGCCGACGTTGCCCGTGGATTGTGTGCTTACTCCAGTCAATGATTTCATTTGCTTCAACCAGCCAGAAAAATAATTATTCCTTTTATTCCAGCTGACTTAGAATTCAATTAATTTAAAATAATAAAATCCAAATTTTAAAATTCTTGCTTTGAGGTGCACATGTTCGTGCACAGGGACTAATAATTTTTAAATTTCAGACCTCAACGTGCGATAGACATCGCGCAATGCATATGACAGACAGTCAGATACACAAAATATTCATTTTATTAATATATTTATCTTTTTATCACATTGTTAGAAGTCAAATTGTTTATTCTGTAAAATTATTTAAAATAATTATATTCTTTTGAAAAGTTGTCCCTTGATACGCAAGCAGGGACGTACCCAGTGTAAAAAGGTTGAGGGTGGTTTAAATATTTAATAATAATATTCAGTGGCCAAGACGAAGAACAATGAAAGGAGGTTTGAAAGGAGAGGGATCGGTCCCCTAGCTCATGTTCTGAAGATACCATTGTTCTATTACACAGCTACCATATTTGAATCTCCATCTGAATTCAAACTATGAACGATAGCATGTGGATTGACATTGATTTTTAGGATAAAAAACGTTATTTGTTTAGTTTAGATTGTAAATATATGCTATAAATATAACTTTTAGTAATTATTATTATTTACATCGAGTGAAAATATATTAAAATCTTATTAATACAGTTTGTATTCTAATTAAAAAGAGGTCAAGGTTAAAATCCTAATCTGCTGCACCGAAGTGTTACTTCACTAATATGTTTTATTCCCTATTCTAGTAAATTTCTTATTTTTATTTGTTGGAGGTCTTTAACGTGCATTTTCTGAACCTACTGATTAGATTGGCACACGCAATTTCTATGAGCAAGAGCGAAAGGGCCTATCAATTTTGCCGAGAAAAGTATTTTCACATACGTTTAAGGGATCTTATACATGCCACAATCGACATGGAACCAACGGTTTTACTTTCCCTATTAAGGAATTTGTCCTACGGATCCGTCAACCTTGGCTGGGTTTGAACCCATAAACATTGGATCCCAAGGTGGGCACTTTACCTCAATACATTTCTAGTAAAATGTGGTTAAATTTTCTCTAGTCTAAATTCTGCCTTCAACATCTATATCCCATTAATATAAATATTTAAATAGACAATACAGGCAAAAGGTGCCATCTAATGTGTTTCTTTTAGTAGAAAGTTAAAACCAGTATTACATCAATGATTAATAAAATGAGTACTTGAAATAAATAACAAGTGTAGTTATCAAGAAAAATATCTTTTAGCATTTTTTGAAAGTGTAGAATATGGGCCTAAAGATCTTTTCATTAATATGTGAGGATAATTTTTCTAAATATAGCCCATAAAAAGATACACTGAAAGCACGAAAAAACAAATATTCCAAAGAACTATTATGTATTGAGGTTAAGTATGTATTTAAACTTAGATTCGTGCTTTATTTCAGTTTGAACAGAGCACACATAATGTTTCACCCCCATTAAATATAAAAAAATTCCATAAAACCAAACTAATACTCTTTTAGAAGGGTTGTCGGAGAGTTTTAAAGGATCGAGGGGGGGAGTGGGGGAATGGTGGTAGATGTCGGGAAGCATATGCCATGATAGGCTCACAAATTTTACGTTCAAGAATTCACGATCTTATCCAGAGAGCATCCCTATATCCTCATAAATATGAAATGATTGCGGCTACACGGTAAAAGGCTATCCCGACATAAAGCGCGAGAATCTCTCACCGTCACGGAAAAGGGTTGGAAAGATCAATTCCCCGGGAATAAAAGAGTGAAATAATGTATTTCTCGGAATGGCGCGTTACGAAACAAAATAAGAGTTGAATAATAATAGACACTCCCGGTTGATGCGACATCATCTATTGAAGGCAAATGACTCTGTCTTTTTCTTTTTATTCCATCTTATCATTTTTTTATGACCTTGTAGTTCGCATTCTGAATTGACAACGAGTCCATTAAATGAGGGTGACACTAGAAGTTTCGCCGTTCACCAAAACGACTTGTCGCCAATGTGTGTTTTATGGCCCGGATCTGAAACAAAATATTAAAAACGTGTTATTTGGATTTTGTTTTATATAATTATAAAAACATATTCATATACAAACAAAAAAAACAACACATTTTTAGTGTTTTATATTTAATTAATTTGTATTTGAGTACGGTATTTTAATATAAACAGTTTATCTACTCAGTATTTAATTTTTTTTTTAAATAACTAATTAATTCTCTTAACCTCTCGGAAAGAGAAGTATTGTGATGCCGTCTGTCTGCATCTCTGACTAGAGCAGAAACAATTTTACCGATCAGGCTAAACCGTAGTATCTAGGGTTTTAATAAGATTCGCGTGAGATGTTTTTGAAAACAGATATACAACCTTAAAATTAAGGGTATTCTACTGAAGTACAAGTAGAGAAAAACAAATTTATTTTCACGAAATCCACTCTAATAGTTCCGATTAATTTTTGTATCTAAACATTACAACAAAATTGCAATTCTCGATTTACAATGAAAATTAATTTAATGGTATCTAACATTAACAGAAATTTCCTATTTTGATCATATCTCCGCAACTATTTGAGATACGAAATAATGTATCATTGTAAAGTTTTATTGCTGTTAAAAATGTTTATTTTGAAATGTATTTTTATAATATCAATAGTTTCCGAGCAATGAGAAAATATATACTTTTTTTATGGAGCATTTTTAAATATTGAATTGATTCTTGAGCTCTTTGGTGGACAGAGATGTTCTCCTTTTTCTCAATGTTTCTGTAACAACATAGATTATTTCAATTATGCTTTTGGTGGCGTGTTTCTTAAATAATGTATATTATTTCGTTTCACAAATCCTACCGAGTTTTTTAGTAACTTAGCCTATTTTAAGATGAAGTAGAAAGGAAGTCTGTGCAGTGCATAGTATAATTTTATATGCTTTCTCATGTCAAGAGAAAGTGTTGCAATCAATAAAAAAAATTGAGCCAGAGATTATGACGTATCTTTACGTTTTATGTGAACCCGATCCCCAAAAAAAAAAATTTTTCAAAATGATTAATTGATATAATAATTTTTAGACGATACATAATTGTCTTTCATATAAATATTTATTTAATAGCAGTGTTGATAATAAATGGTTAATAAAACAAATTTTACTCTCTCATATCAAGAGATTATGTTTATTTATGTTTTATGTGTGCTTTAATCCATAAAAGTAGATTTTACACTATTCTGTCTGTCTTCTGTGTGTCTGTTTCTCTCTGGCCACGGATGCAAAACAGTCATTTGTATTTGTTCAAATTTTATAAGTCTACACCTTGGAAGAATGTTTTAAATGATTTTGAGCTTAGTCTTCAAATTAAGGGTAGTTTACTGTTGAATGATATTTATGACTTTCAAAATTTTAGAAAATTGACTTACCTATTTTGTTTGAAATGTATATCTAGAATTTGTTTTAAATGACAAACAACATTGTATCATTGATTTCTGGACAAAAACTTGTTGAAGGATCGCTTACTGATAGTAAGTTTTTTTAAACTCAAAATATTTTGAAATTGGCTCTAATTATTTTGTTTAAAATGTATAGACAAACCTTAGACTTGAAACGTATCAGCCAATAAAAGTACGAGGAGAGGCGTTGGTCAACTAAACAGCAGAATACGGTACACAGCGGCTGTAAAATATCTTCTGTTTAGGTTTGATATGCCTTGTGATGGCCACACTTGTTTGCTATTAACGAACTTACTTTGTTTTGGCATCAATGACTATGATTGTAAATATGATTGAAAGGTAGTAAGACGCGGTACTAAATAATAATAATAATAATAATAATAATAATAATAATAATAATAATAATAATAAATACCATCTCCCTCATTATAATCTTGAGAGGAAAAAGTAAATAAATACATGCACTTACAACCAATTATCATATGTTGGATGCACTTAATACTTTCTTGCACTAAGCTTAACAATTCCTTTAGTTCACAATCCATTCACTGCAGCGCTCAAATGTGTAGTCTAATAGCTCTACAGAGATGTCATTATATACCTTCTTTATTTATTTGGGAATGTCAACTGTCCCTAGTTCATATTAATAATGAAGAGTGGACAATAGAGTTCAGGGATTTGTACCCACAAAACATGAGAGAAATGTTTACAGCTCATTGTTTATCTCGCCTAAAATTACGTCACATTTCTAAGCCATATGATTCTCCTTTGTTTCAGATAACACAACGAACAAAATGCAGAAATTCCGCCAATCGACCAACATATCTCCCATGTTTTCTGGTAAGTTAGAAACTCACGTGGTATAAAAAATGCATGACACACATCAGCAGTCACCTAGCACTTCACTGTTGTGTTAGGCTAGATTGCTCGTGGCTGGGAGATCAAGGTTTGAATCCCGGTTGAGTGTACTAAGGGTGATGTTTCCCTCTACGCAAATGTGGGTGGATTTTTCTAAGCCTATATTTTCGTTATCCCTATTCCATTAACGTAATTAATGTGTGCGTATAAGCCGAACGGCTACTAAGACCCGGTGTTAAAATGTTAACATTTTTTATTTGTTGGTTATTGGGCCAAACCTGACAGTGATCAAAGCTATCAGATCTACTTTTATGTATTCGCACTCAAGGTGTTGCTTTCTACAAATGTATACCTTTCACAAATAGTGTATTATTTTCTATCTATGAACATAGCTTTTACATCCAACACTTGGACTAAACACGTTTTAATTTAAGGGATGGGGATGAGGAGGCTTGTTTGGAGAAAATGTAGTCCCATTAACGTAGAGAACCAATGTGATAGTTCACATATCAAAATACACCACCAAGATAGATCCGAACCCAAACCTCCATCGTCAGAGGCAATCAAATCTATTTCGAGCCTTCTGCTTTAAGGTTACTCAACAGGAAAAATTTCTTTGGCACAATTATGATAGCAAGTGTATAGTTATAAACTATAAATAGTTATAAATAATTATTTATAATATTAATAATACTAAATTAATTATATAAATATTAATGGTTATTACTATTATAATTATTATACATAGTAATTAATATTAATAAATATAAATAATAATAATAATAATAATAATAATAATAATAATAATAATAATAATAATAATATACATACTTAACTGTGTACAACTCATATGAATGTCTATTTATAGTAAATTTCAGACCCTTTACCTTAACAATGATAAGCAAAAAGCATAAAATAGCAAATTTGACCCATCATAACTCGAGGACTGTAATGGTTTGAAATCATTGAATTACTATTTATAGTTTATAATAAATTATACACTTGTTAAGATTGTGCGATAACGTTTTGCAATAAAATTTTACTGTCGAATAACCTTAACGCGTGTGCATGTTATATTTTTCAACACTCCATTACATTTGCATTCGTTGAAGAGATCAAATATTGTATAGGGAATGCTGAAATGCTATTAGAAACAATAACTTCTGCAGTGAGTTTATAAAATACTGGTGGATCGTTTCACTGATAGCTGCACCTTATTGTACTAAAATGTATTAAACACTTTTTATTTGGAAACTCTATATAGGTTGAGAGCTCAATTGACTTTCTAGTTAGAGTTTTACTCGTCAAAGGCTATCAACTTAACATAGATTTTGAGCTTTCTGTGTTTAATTCCAAGAAAAACGTATGTTTTCTTCCTTCACACTAGAATGCGAACTTTATACAACCCCTCTTCCAGCTCTCAATTTTCTGGGGGTGAGACAATGCTCCTAGCTTCATAGAAAACTAATCAACACCAGTGGTATATATTTAAAGATAAGCAAAATAAAGAAAAAGCAACAGAGCAAAATAATAATAACGTTTTAACCTACTATAATTGGTTCGTTTGATATATTGTTACACCCCTAAAGTGAAATTAACCATTTCATGAATAGGGCGATTTTCTGCCCACTACGTGAAATGGCTTCTTCACTTCTCCATTTCACAGAACGGGCATAAACTCGCCCAGTTCATGAATTGGGTAAGGCCTGGAGCTTCGCAGTCCATGAACAAATATATGATAATTGCATACACCCAAGAAATAGCAATTATTGCGTACAGTTGTCTATTTTTCTACCTGAGTTGGCCGTAAATGAAATTACATGATGTAAGCTCACACAACTTCCTATCCCAATCAAACCAATTCTAACTTTTACCACAGTGTAAAAGTTATATGACGTCACAAATAGGGCCTAGAAAAGCTCAAACTATTGTTTAAAATAATAACCATTATTATTATACAAACCTATAACTTTCAAACCTTTAATGATTTATACATATAGGCCCTATATAATTATGGTTCTTACCCAACCTAACCTTTAATGTGTTAATAAATTAAAATTTCAAATAATATTGACCACACAAAATAAACAAATGACCCCTACCTGGCTCGCTCACCTGCTTGATCCTTTGGCCGCAATTGTCAGAACATTTCCATGAACTGACTGGTTTTTATAAGAATGATATACCTGTGTAGAATTGTGTTTGAATATATTATATTATATTAAATATATACAATATATTAAATATATAATATATTAAATATATTGGTGTAGTGAGTTTTGTATTAATGTTAGCATGCATTGTTGAAATTCCTCTGTTGCAATGGTTAGGATGCAATAGATCATGTTTTTTCTTTAAACTATCCTAAATTAGCAAAACCTACCTTCAATACGCAAACAAATTCAAACTTATCAAAATGTTTACCTATTGATGCATGAAAGTTTATGTTGGGATAGTTTTAAATATAAACATTTTGTGAGTGGCCATTTACGGATGTACTCATATCGAAGATTTTGTAGCATTGTTACTCATTATGTCAGAACTGTTTCTCGTCAGTAAACTGAGTTTATTTTCTAATGTATCATAATCATTGTAGTAGATAGGATCATAATTTACAGTTCATGAAATGGGCAGTTTCACAATGTGGCTGTAATATATAAAAATATTTACCATATTTTTTTATTTGTAGCACAATACACACTTAAGCTAAGATTGAGTTATTACTTTTAATCAACAATAAATATTATATTTACCGATACATAGAACTTTCATGGTTATGTAAACAAAGAATTATTATACGGATGAGCCATTGCACACTCGGAATAAAATCTGAAAATTCGCTAGGAGAATCGGGTTTTCCTTGGGAGTTATTATGTTTTCCAACATCCTGGACCCCTAATCTTTAAAATGAGTGTTCATTTGTCAAAATAGTTCAACTGTATTCTTGTAATTTCCACTAGTGGAAAGGGGCTTATCAAATTGTATATACAAAGGAGCTAAAAAAAAGTATACAAAGCTTACAAAGTATCTGCTTGAATAATGTTTTGTGTAATGATCTCAACTTAGTAATGTATAATAGTGCTCTCATTTTATATAATATTTGTTAGTTTATTACTATAATACGGGAATAATTACTGCAAGATACTGATGCGTGAATTAAATATTATATTACCGCAACCCAGCATGATTCGGCGGAGAGTTATGGAAGATACCGAACACTCAATTCCACTGATACTGGCTCGTTTTACAATATCTAAACCCCTCTTGGGTGAGGGTTCAAGGTCCCTGATTGGTTCAGGTGATCGAGAGGATCACGGGAGAGTACCTGAGGCCAATATGGTGCGAGCTTGATAGGGATAATCCACTGGCAGTTGCCGAGGGAGCTAGGTGCTCTAGGTGCGACGCGGGAGCCCGTAACTCGATACTGGTTACCCCCGCCTTGGATACTACTTGATGGATAGCCGTATCACCAGCACTGGGTATAAGCTAGGGCTAGTGCAAGTCAGTGGAGTTGAGTGACCGGGTTGTCGCAGGAAGGTTGCAGTTAAACAATGGTTATTTAAATTTGACACGCACAGAAATGGATGGTTGCGACGACACATGTTGAAGAGTTAAAAAATGAGCACCATTAGCTTGTAGTCATTTTTGAGCTCAGTACACAAGTAACCTTGGCCAGTGTTCATTATAAAGATGCATACGAAGTTTAGTTTGATACCTGTAACGGCTACAGTGTCGTTGAATTTAAATGGTACACCACCTCTTTCAGAAACACCTGAAAGTAAAACTTGAGTGGGGCTAAATCAGTTTATCATGGGGATTAATGAACTTTATCCTATCCATTAGACTGGTAATATTTCACTGAGGTAGTTTCTGTCAGCTTGGTAATATTATGGGAGGTGCCTAACCTTGTTGAAAGTAAGATGAACTGTTTCCATGGAGTTGATGTGTGACAGGTAAAATAGACGCCGGAAACATGTAGAGATACATAGAGCCAGCTATTGTTAAAATTGAATGCTCCAATTAAACTCCTGGATGATAGTCCTCGAACCAAACAGTGAGTCCTGGTAAATAGTCAACCTTGTACTCATTAATTTGTGGATTTTTGGAACCCAATAGACACAATTATGACACCTCAATGTAGCAGTAACTCAAGTTTTGATTCATCAGACCAAACAATTTTACTCACAAACTTCTTATTTTCAGATATCTTGGGTTGAATGAAACCACTCTCCAAACTGTATTTTCGATCAGAATCGTCTTTATGCATGGCATGTGCCATACTTGATGGTGTATACACGTTCTATTCAGTAGGTAGACTTTGTTTTGCACTTGATCGACTGATTCCTGTTTCACGTGAACATTATTGTGTGGATATTTTTTTAATGGTTGTGAGATGGGACTCGTGGTTTGAGGCCTCCAAGATCTTACTAAGCTTTTGCACATCATGCTCTGTACCATCAGCCTCAAATTGGTCACAAATGCATTCAATTTTAATTTTGTTGGAAGCTCCGTCGCAAATTCACGCCACCCTAGTATCTGTACTGCGCAAATATTTTCAAATTTTCAATACCACCTCAAAATTATCTAGCGTTGGTGAAACAATGACAATGCCACCATTTTGTTTTACTGTCTTACCATATTATAAGGTGATTGTTTGATAGTCTTCTTTCGTGTCTGAATTATTGACAGCAAATTTGAGTAGAGATTTACTATGTCAAGGTTTTCCAAGATTTTAAAATTCTTAACATGAGCCATAAACCAGGGTCAATAATGTTCAGATAGTTTAATTGGATGATACCCGCACTGTAGGGTACGCGGATGAATGTATCACTTTTGTTTTATATAGTTTCCTGGCTATGGGGAGGTCGTAGGTAAAATCCCGTCTAGCTGTATCGATAAGTTTTTATCTCATTATTATTTTCTCATTCTTTTTTCACGTAAATGTGAGTACACTTTATCTAAATTATACCTTCCTCATCTCTACCCCATTAGTGTAAGTATGCAGATAACTCGAGCGAGTAGCAAATAACTAACACAAGGGAAAAATAATCCCTGGTGAGAGTACAGTATATTCAGCAATAATAATAATATGTTTTTAAAGTTTTCCCAATACAACCACAAACAAAACAGATGTATAAAAACTTTTATCCTGGTATGTATAAATAGCGAACTTAATAAACAAAACATAATTGACGAAAAAATAACCCCAAATCCTATTACGTAATTGCCCTTCTCTTGGTATTCTGTTTTCGGACCATAAAAATGACTAATCATCCAGTTATTTAAAACGAGCAACCAAGTGAAAACATCCCCAAGGGGTAATTTACGAACACTTTCTCTTGAATTCCATTATAACCCTTCTCCGACGATATTGTTACACACAAGCCTTCAAGCTATAGAACTAAACAACAGACAGGGGGAATTTTTAACACACATACCGATACTAGGGAAGTGAAAATTACCTTTAAAAAAAAAGTTAGCATAAGATGAGTCTTCCATTAATTTTTTTTCTCTATCATGTGCTCTAGATCTATTTCCATGTGAGGCCTTTATATGAAAAGCTAAAATATATTTAAAAAACACACACATACACACAAACTAATTTATTTTTTGCGCAAATTTTCCTAAGTTTATAAATTAAAAATCATGTTAGCCCATGCCTCTTTTATTTGGATTTCAAGATGACTTTAAATTAAAAAAAAAAGTGGAGTTGTACTACTATTGTGTCATAGTTTGTCATTAAAATATACTAAATATTCTTAGAGCACGCATGCTTGTCATGGATCTTGTGTCAGCCTTGAACACTGTTTACTCAACTTTGTTTCGATTTTCACACCACCTTTAGTGGTATGAAACGTCCTTATTATTAACTACAGTAAACTCCCGATTATCCGCTATGAGGCTTAACCGCGGCATCGCCAAAAGCAGGGGATACGTTTTTGAAAAACGCCGCATTGATAGAGAATACAGGGCTACCGATTATGGTGCTCAGTAAATCCCTAGGGAGGTGATATTGGCCAGAGAGGCAAAAAGTTTATGCAAGAGGGATTGTACTGGAATAGATTGCTAACCTGCTTAATTATCTGTAACAGAAAGATGACATGCTCCTATCTGATAATCTGATGTCACAGAAAACACATAGCGGGATAAAGAAAAAAGGAGACAGCTGCAATGAAGCAAAATACTAAGGGGGCGGCCAGACTGAGCGACTAAAATATAAAATAGAACACATTGGTTGTAATGAGAGGTGGCCAGACTGGAGCGCGCGAGCGAGCGACTGAGCGCGCACGCTTGAAAGATAGAACTGGTTCAATTTTTCAAGAGTGCGCGCTCGACCCGGTACAGTATAGTTTACAGGCGCTAGGCAATATTATTATATGTTGGTTCATCGAGTGCTAGGAAAACTTCTCATTTTGACATTTTTATTACTATCGATAGGTTTAGCACACTTTCTAGAAATTGAAAAATGACACCTGGACACAGGAATCGAACCCGGTACCATTGGCTTAGTACGCCAATGCTCTAACCACTGAGCTATCCAGGATTCGTCCCGTGCCCAGGGTCATTCTTCACTCATATTTTAAGGCAGAGCCTATGGGACGTGC